>CM035417.1:96934072-97069072 GCA_020310875.1 Ceratopteris richardii | reverse complement strand
AAGTCATGTTTTCCCACTACTTTCACTCTGTAGCACACCATTGAAGCTATGCTTTCTACATTCCAACCTACTTGCATCTCCTATCTCGAACCACTGTTGTAGCTTGAAGACCTTTAGTTTCAATGGCAACATCCAAAGCTTCTAGGTGACCAAAAGATGAAATCCTCACATTAAGATGCATCAATATCAAAGCTACACATGGACAATGGTTATCACATGAATACTCCAAAGGTGCATGGGTATACATGCAACCCTCTAGAGTTGGGCCTCATCGAGTTAGAGATCGTGGAAACTTGGATCTTCATTGGAAGGGAAAGTTACTTGGCATCACGAAGCACAAAGACAATGGGATGGTTGCTATTGTACAACATGTATTTACAATGGCAGCTATGAAACTCGAAAACTCTATTATAATGAGATATCCTATGAATTGTAAGTATTACTCTACAATATTGTATGTTTTATAGTGTTGAATATATTTTTGAACTATTTAGATATGATTTTGTTTGTTTCAGACATATTTCCTTCTTCTTTGGTGGAAGAGCAACCACTTCATAGTCTTACAGGTACTTTCTAGACATTACATGCAGATGTTGGTGCACTAGTCTTTCAAGAAATATCCCTTGCTCAACCTTACCACGATAGAGTTTTCTTTTACACACATAGATATGTTGTACCCTCCACAATGAATGGTTTTGGAAGGTTTGGAGTGAATTGAAGTACATTCTCTTCTTGGCTTGGATTGTACAAAACATGATATATGGTCCGTATTATCTTTGAAGCACAAGATGGTAATGGATATACATAACTCTTTGAAATTCACAAAAGTGTCTAGATTTGTAGGTTTGCACTGGTCTTTTCCCATCCATTGTTTTGTATATTTTCCAAGGATTCTCATTCCAAGAGACTTCCACCATGTTCATGTGTAAAGATATCATATATGAGCAAGTCGAAAGTCTTCTTGGTGAAAATTGGGGTTTGATAGAAGGAATTGCAAAAGGTGATAAATATCTTTGTAAAATAGGTGGAAAGGTATATGATTTCGATATTTGAAACAATGTACTTCATTATACATTAGATTCTACTATGATTGTTGGATGTGCAAACTTCATGAATGGATGCCATTTCAAAGTTCAGAGTGATCTTTAAATTCTTTTGAAATAAAGCTTAGATTGCCCAATAGTGAAATAGAAACTATTTTAGTGAATCATCATTGGACCTTGGCTAATTTGAGAGAACACTTGGTGATTATGGGGTTTGAAGAACTAACTCAATCCAAATTCAAAATACAAGGACATAAGGTGAGAATTGTTTTGTGCTTTTGTTATAGTAATCTTTTCATTATTGCTTATTTTAGTTTTATAACTTCAATCTCTTACAAATTGACAACAGGCGGGAAGAAGATTGGAATACAAAATGAAAGCCCTTGTAGATTGGAGCAAAGATGGAACTGAACTCTCATTGTCATAGTTCTTTTGCAACTTGATAATGTCACTTTTTGGGTCCTAGTCATTGTATCTCATGGTTTTTGCACTTTCAAGAAACTTGTAAAAAGTAGGACAAACAATTCATGTTAGATATTGTATATACCTTCTTATATGCAATGGTAATTTCAAAACTTTTGGAATGTCAAAAGTCTATGTTCACTACTTTGAAATGTGGTTGGTCATGTTTTTTGTTGTGTTATTTTCTTTGATGAAAAAAAATTCATATTGTTTGGTGTTCTGTGCATTATTTTGTCATCAGAAACACATTTTTTTAACTTTCACTATTTTATTATGTACTTTTAAAAGTGAGCCCAATCACTTTAAAAACTTGAAACTGCTATAAAAATGGATTCTATGTGCTCATTTCTCACATTTGGAATCAAAAAGAGCTAGAAAGCATAGACCAACCAATAGAATTCTCGTGCACAAGCAATGGCTGCTAGCACTTCCACTCCTATCAAATCTCCTCGAGATCTATTCATGGAGTTCTTGGATACTATAGACTACAATGGTCGCACGGATTTGTATGACCTAGTCTGTAGAGTCCCTAATCTTGAAGGGACATTAGTCATGAACTCCGATGTGCTCGATGAGATTACAAATTTTCTAGAATTCTATATATTACGATATGCCATAGATATTCCATCATATGAGTGTAAATGGGTCCCCTATGACCTACGTTTTCACATTCATAAAGGAGATGAGACCTTTGCAAAGTGCCTAAAGCATTTCATGGCTGTTGTTGAGGATGCACGGCACCTATTAGATGACACAATGCCTTTAATTAAGCAATTAAATAAGAAGAGGAAGATGGGAAGAAATATCTCTCCTATGTTGCAACAACAATCTTTTTTGTCAATGAGGAGCCCGAACCTACACCTATGGACCTACCGCATCTTGTTACTAGGGGTTTTGTAGATGACAAAAAGGAACCACAAACAGAAGCTCTCAACTTATTAGAAGAAAGTGAAAACATTCGTAGACAATTTCCACAAGGGGTAGTGGACAAATTGAAGGAAGCCAGTAGTGCACAGAATAGTCACCCGCCAACTTAGAGCCCATGGAACCCACTCTACGAGAGGTAGAGATGGAAATGTTTTTAGTGGTACTCTCGGATGTTCCCATGGACAATGCTTCTGACAGAATTGAAAAGACAACCATTCCATTTGGTGATTCACTTGCAGAAACCATTGCATTTGTGTGTGAAGAGATTTTGAGTGATGCCAATCAAAATGCCACTAAAGAAGATCTGGCCGCAACGACGGAAATAATTTTGGAGAAGAGGATTCCAACATCCCCTATTATGGAGCAAAGTGGCATGGCTCACTCTTCCATTCCACTAGATGCAATGGGAAGAGGAGAGGATGAAGATAGGCTTCAAGATGTAAGTAACTAATGACATTTATGATTGGCTTTGTCTCATATTTGTACAAGATGTAATTATCTAATGAATTTTATGATTGTCTATATGAAGGAAGCAATTGAAGTCGATAAATTCGCAGCAAGGAGTGGTGGTGACCGTGTTGCCCATGGCAGTGGCTCTTCCTTGGCACACTACATTGGAAAATTTCCAAAGGAAGATTTTGTTATAATCCACAAGGACTTTTCGCCTCAAGGACACTTCATGACTTGGTGTGTGAAGGCCTTGAGAAAAATTTTGTGCCTATCTACAATAATGCAAGGGACCAACTGTGTAATTTTGGTTAGGAAGGCCTTTGCCCTTACTACCCTAGGAGTTAAATTGAGGAAAAATATTAGGTCAAATAGGAATAGCTTTGGGTCTTGGATTGAAAGACCCCCATTTAAAATCCCAATCAGTTTTGACTTACCAATTGCCACTATCTTTTCAGAGAAGAAAGAATGTAGTGGAGAGGCTCAAGGCCAAGACCCAATTGTAAAAATTTATAATACCAATTATTCTTTTTTCAATTTCCATGTGCATTCAATTGTCTATTGTGTCTTTATGTTTTTGACAACCTCATAAGTTTTGCATAGTTAAATTAGTCTTTTTCTAGTAGTTACTTTTAAATGATGTTGCCTAAAATGGTTGTAGTGGCCTAGGAATGCAAAAAAAGGCTTGCCACAAAACACGGGGATGGGTGCTGCAAAAGTTTTGTAGGGCCCATCCTCACCTTTCTATGGCATGCCATTTTTTTGCATTCCTAGGCCATTGCATGCACTATGGGCACAATATTGAAAGTATATGTACATCAATTACAACCTAAACTTGGCGAAGTGTGAAAGACTCTTCTAATGTGCAATGATTAGAGAATATCTAGACTCCTCTGGGTGCATATAAGCATGCGTTAATTTAAAAGTACATTTGAGTGTTCATCAAGCTTGTTGCTCTATTGGTCAAAGGGTTTGCATGAATTGCATCCTAGCTAAGGCAAACCATATGCTCCAATGTGCATGGGATATGGTTTAATGACCTAGAATAGAATAAAAAAGGTCTGCCACAGAAACACGGCAATGGGCCTTGTAAAACGTTTGCAGGGCCCATCCCCCTATTTCTGTGGTAGGTTTGTTTTTGCATTTCTAGGCCATTGCATGCACTATGGGAACAATATTGAAAGTCTATGTTTATCAATTATAACCTAAACTTGGGGAAGTGTGGAAGACTCTTTTGATGGGCAATGATTGGGGAGTCCCATGGGTGCTAGAACCATTCGCTTGTACAATTATTCTTTCTATGAATTAAAAGTTGAGAGAGAGGCTATTACAAAAATTCCTTTAAAAAAAATAATAGCTTTGAGAGCTACCTTTGACTTAGCCTCACAGATGGGAGTCTCCAAGCTAGGCTGCTTCTTTGATTCAATCGGTTTTGAGTGTTCATCAAGCTTGTTGCTCTATTGGTCAGAGGGTTTGCATGAATTGCACCCTACCTAAGGCATACCATATGCTCCAATGTGCATGGCATATGGTTTAATGACCTAGAATAGCATAAAAAAGGCCTGTCACAAAAATGTGGGATTGGGCCCTGCAAAACGTTTTGCAGTGCCCAATCCTATGTTTTTGTGGAAGGCCTTTTTTATGTATTCTCAAGCCATTGCAAACAATCTAATCACCAAATAAACACCCCATGTACATGAAATATTTCCTTAACTTGATAAAATGTGTGGAAGACTAGGATACTTATGTGCAACCACTTCAAAGACACTTTTAGATACATAGGAGAAATAGACTTCAAAATATGTACACTAAGAGACAAGCACTTGGGAGAACAAATATAATAAGAAGAAGATTATATTAATCATTTGGGATTTACAAAAATTTCTCCAAACAAGAGAGATTACAAATGTTAAGGGTTATTCCCTCTAATCCTTGTAGCTAGCTGCATATCTTTAGGTTGTATTGTCACTCTCTTTGCATGGATAGCACAAGGGTTAGAGTCCTCCACCAATTGAGATTAGATACGCCTCTACATCTTCTTGGAGGGCTTCAATGGCCATCCCTTGAATATGAAGTTCGATGCAATAGCTTTGGATCTCTTCCTTCACAACTCTTGCAAATGGCCTTTGCGGAATAAGAAGCTCCACAAACTTTTGATAATGCCGAATCTCTACAAAGGCTCTAGTTTGCTTTCTACACCTTTGTGGTGCTCTTGCATTTGGAGGGATTTTGGGTTGTGTCCGTTGACGTGGTCTACGACGTATTTGATAGTTCTTGTTTCTTCTTGGAGCATGCCTAGATGATCTTGCCTCATCATTTACCTGCTCTGCTTGACTTTGCTCTCTTTCTTCATTGGTTGGTCTTTGTCCTTTTCCTACGGGGAGTGTCTTCCCTCCTTGTGTTACTCGATGGTTCACCGAGATATGATTATGGTCCATGGTGGCTCGTTAACACTTTCTTCATCTATGGAACTCTCTAAATTTGATGTTGTCTCCAATACAATTTTTCTCCGTCCTTGTTGTTTGGGCCTTGCCTTGAATGATGTCCTATGTGGGGTCTCATCATCAGATATAGAAGGGGAAGATTGAGATTTCTTGTGTTACATCTCTCTCTTTTTGTGAAGCTTCATTCCCCCATGATGGAATGTTGCCAGAGTGTGTCCCTGCACCCGAGTTTTGTCTAGAAGAGTGGCTTGTGGTTCGAAACTTCTTGTGGGGTGCCATCCATGGTGGGCACTGGGTACCTTGCACATGGCTAGGGTAGATGACATGATCCTTTCTAGCAGTCTGCTTTGTGCATGCCATTCTCTTAGGATGTGTTAATCCTTTATGATTAATTTAAATTATTAACCAATCTCAATGTGGGTTCTTGGGATGGTCAGGGGTCTGATAATTCAGAGGACCTTTATGTATTTTCCCAAATCACTGTTTAACTTTCGACAATTAACTTCACTGATTAATCGCGAACAATTACTGCAGATTCAACTACGCTTCCAGTGTAAAACAATTTCTTAACCATCACTGCAACCACGTATGCAGAACTTCTACTATTCATTTGTTATTACTGTTACAATCGCGCTTCATTCACGACGTAATGAAATGTTAACACAATACCTTATTCATTCAATACTGAATCTTTAACACACTCAACATCACGGTTTTAATAATATGCGGTAGAATCAACAGAGCCAATCACCGAGACAATACAGTCCGGCGACGCGTCTGTCGTTTCTTCCCCCACATTGCTTCTATTAACCAAGAAAATGTTACAACGTTTGCACGACACCCTTTTAGTGTGCGACTTTCTATTTACAAGTAATCTTCTAAATAATATTCTGGTGGCCTTAACACTAGCATGCATGATGGACTCGAACCTAGCACGGAAAATTACAAGATTTAGGAATCATCAATGATTCCTTGAATATACATTGATCTAGCTAATTTAAAGGTTCATGAAATTTTTTGCTTGAGGAATTCTAACATCTCCTTCAAAATTTGAGGTTCAACCAGGTGTGCATCAGTCCGCACAAAGCTGGAAGCAATCACTTGAGAGAGTAATACGTCGGCTTGATTCTGCAAAAAAGCTTCTTGAAGATAAAAGTCATTAGGGAGCGCAACATCGCATCATAACTTCATTTCAGCAATCTCTGCATCAATGCGAGATAATTGCTCTTGCTGGGTACCAAGTTGTTTCTACCTTTGTTCGAGCTCTTATGACTGATACTGCATGGTTTTGAAAAAATCCTGCCTTTCTTTTTGGATGGCTTCAACATCCTTCTTCAGCTAAAGATTTCAGCCTATTTCCTCTTCCAGGGATCGGCTTTTCCGAAAGAGCTCTTCTGTGACTTTCTTTAATTCCGTTTTTGCTTGTAAGGCTAACTCAGCCATCTCTTGACCCTTCTGCTTGACCGTAGAAAACTCAACGCATGTGTTCTCTAGTAGATTACCCAAAGCCTTCATGGCATCGTCCTTATCAATCACTGTCTGAGTGAGTTTGCGAATCTCATCATCACGAGCTGCAATGATGGCATTCTTCTCATTCAACTATTCTTGGAGAATTTGAATCTGTTCCTGTAGTGAGTTGGCTTTTGCTTTAGCTGCTAGCACCTCTTCCTGGAGTGGTGCGATGTCCGCTTGAAGGATATCCACCTTGGATTGATACTCCATCCGTAGGGATTGTTGGGCAACTTTTAGGTGGTGAGGGAGATGGTTGGAAAGGCGAGTAAGGTAATTTCCTATCTGTGCTAGTTGGGCCAATGATTCAGGAACAATGGAGGTGGATATTGGCCGAGAGGGATTAGCTAAAACTATGGCAGAAGATGAAGGAGGAGTAATCAGGAGAGGAAGGGAGAGGACGGGCTACCGAATGACACGGTGAAGGAGGAGGGCTAGGCGGCAAAGGCACCTTTGAGGGAGAAAGAGGAAGAGGTGGGTTTTGTGGTGAAGATAGCAGGGCAAGAGTGGTTATCGTAAGAGGTGGGATATCTGATTGCACAATCACCTCCTCAGGTTGTGCTTGTTGCGCGAGTTGCACAACCCCTAACCGTGTCGTGTGCTTGCTCGTGTGAATGAGGTTGTGGCTGCACGACTGTATCACCATGATGGACATCTTCCATTACAATGTCGGGAGCGGCTTGATCCTTAGGGGATGGTGGAGCAGATAAAATCTGTGCAGAAGAGGCGGTATCGTGCAGCTTGACGGTTGAGGATGACTGAACTTGACTGTGGGAGGGGCTCAGTTTGCGGTGCTTCCCCTTAAAAAAACTGCAGGAGATCGTCATCGTCGTCGACCTCCATCACTTGCACTGATTCTTTATGGAAGAGAAGTGTATTCATGGGAGGAGGTTGCGCAGTTTGAATCGTCGGGAGGAGGAAAGTGAGCAGTTGAGGCAGTTTGGTGTGAGGGATGTCACCCTTCGCCATTTGTCGACAGACCGCTTGACATTCGCGGTGAATGTGCCGGAAGAAAAACAAAGCAAAATTAACTACTTCACCTACAACGATATCGATCATGGAATAAAATGGTCGGGAAATGCCGTACGTGCATTTTTGGAGGTTAAGTGCAACTACAAGAAACTGTAGTGCTGAGCGCTCCGGTTCATGGCGACAGAGAATGGAAAATTCATTGGAAGAATGATGTGGGAAGAGCTATTTCATGGTCGTCATCGGCTGAGGGTGACGAAAACACGCGGGTTAAGACATGTAAGCGGCCAACATGTTTCTGTCACGGGAGTATCAGCTCTAGCAGAGATGATCTGTGCAAAGAATGGATGACATTCAACCGAACACCAGGGGCAGTTCGGCAAATGCCAAAAGCCTGCGCGTGCGCAAAAACTCACTCAATTCCGAAGCGAGGCCAGCACGGAAGGTAGCAATATTGGCCAAAGCTTCTATGGCGAGCAAGAGAGCATGAAGACAGGAGATAACACAGAACACTCAAACTCACAAAAACACAATAGCGGAAAAGAGGGAGAAGATCGTGATTAAGTAAAAACATTGAATGGAAATGTGGGAAGAAACATAATCATCACGTGGTGTTGGGAATATGCACACATAATGACAACATGCACGCATTAACACAATCTTAGACACTTAGTGCAATGGCTAATCATGGTTAGGTAATAAAACAGAAATGTTACGGTCAGTCGGTCAACCAGAACGTGTGGACTAGAAAGGGACATCGGGCCAAAAAAGTGACATAAATCGGGTAGAGAATAAAAATACCAATTGAAAGAACTTGGAGAAGCTTGTCGAAGGTAGAAAAGTGTGTTTCAAAGCGATGAAGTTTGGTCAAGCCAACCGGCACAAGACCAGCCCTTGAGCTTTTGGAGACTCAAATAGACCTTATAGGCATGCTATAAGTGCAAAGAAACACACTATGTACCTTGGAGCATCAAGGAGAATGAGTCGATACAAAACAGATAGGTTCGCAGGTCGACTAGCTCAAAAAACTTACTATCTATGGAAGAGACAATGAACTTCAAATGCCCATAGCGACCAGCGTGATTACAATTAGAAAAAATCCTTTTATGGGAGTGATACACATAGGGTTGAGTGTATTGAATGCCCAAAAGTATAAGGAATAAGCAAAATGTGCTATAGGAATGAATGCGACATTCACCGGTGGTACTTCCTATTTTTCAGGAATACATAGAGATTGACCCCGAGGTAGAAAAACTGATATTTCTCCACATCTGCTGAACCAAATGCTTTGAAAATTTACAGGCATAAACTAAACACTAATACCTTTCCAATGAGGCCTCTTGCACTCAATTTGGAGCTCTGAGCAGAGAGCAGCAGCCTCTGCAAGATTACTGTTGGCGAAGAAGATGATGCAGAAAATTGAAGGAGCAAGACAATGATGGTCACAAGTGTATGTATATTGCTTCCATGTATAATACAAGTGATTTCAACTCCTTATATAGCCTCTAGGAGTGTTCCACAACTTTTACAACTTGAATTTGAATTCAAATGAAGGTGGGAATGGTTGTTGGAGGGAATCAATTCACTTCCCTACAATCTAGGAAAAGTGAAGATCTTGATTGATCTACTTTTAGGTGATTGATTGCTTGATTGAATGGAACTTCAACCACCAAAATTTCGTGGGATTTTGGCCCTATATTTGTACCTTTACATGTGTACAACTCAAGGCTTTTACAACGGTAAATGAGCCATCAAAATATTCTCAAAAAATACAATAAATGAGCATATGAAAAAGAACTCTCCAACGGATATTCTTTCGACGCGATAGCCTTTGATGTAGATCAAATCCACCTCAAGCATAGTGTAAGCTTGATGTTCCAACAGCTCCCCCTCAAGCTAAAGTATTCTTGAGTCTTCATTCTCTGATAGGTTGAATACTTGCCATAGCTTTGAATCTACAAAGCTTTATTCCATCAAGTGCCTTTGTCATCATATCTGCTACTTGCTTTTCAGTCGGAACAAAAGAAATGTCAATCTCCTTTGCCATAAGCTTCTCCCTGATGAAGTGATAATGGACTTATATATGCTTGGTTCTCGCATGGAAGATAGGATTTGCCGCTAGATGCATGGAACTTACATTATCTCCAAATATGTGAGGTTTGGAACTCACAAGTCCCAAATCTGTATACAATGCTTTTAACCATATTGCCTCTTGAGTTGCTATGGTCAAGCCTCTGTACTCTGCTTCAGTTGAAGATAAAGCAACTGTTGGTTGCTTCTTGGAACTCCATGACACTAGCTTCGAACCTGCAAATGCTAAGTAACCAGATGTACTTTTTCTATCATCCTTAGCTCCTGCCCAACCTGCATCTGAGTAGATTTTGATATCCAAATCGGAAGAGTAAGGATAGAATATACCTTCGTTGATTGTACCTTTGAGATACTTAAGTACTCTCTTAGCCGCATCCATGTGTGGTCTTCTTGGTGAGTGCATGAACTGACTAAGCACTCCCACACTATATGAGATGTCCGCCCTTGTGTGAGTAGCATATATCAAGCTACCTACCAAGCTTTGATACTCTTTAATGTCTTCAATTTTCTCACCTTCATAAACACTAAGTTTATGATTCATCTCCAAAGGTGTACCTGCAGGTTTAGTGTTCTCCATTTTGAACTTGAGAAGAAGATCCTGAATGTATCTTCTTTGAGTCAAATACATTCCTTCATCTATATATATCACCTGCATACCTAGGAAATATGTGAGCTCACCTAGGTCACTGATTTTGAACTCCTCTTGCATGTGTCTCTTGATCCTTTGAATGCCATTTAGATCATCACCTGTCACAATAATATCATCTACATATACACATAGATAGATAACCTCATTGTGATCCATTTTGATGAATAGAGAAGGATCGGAGCTGCTAGCTTTGAACCCTTGGTCTTGAAGATATGTAACCAACCTGTAATTCCAAGGTCTTGGAGCTTGTTTCAATCCATACAATGCTTTCTTAAGTCTGCAAACATAAGATGGATGATTAGGGTTTTCAAAACTTGGTGGTTGTGACATGTATACCTCTTCACTTATCCAACCATTTAAGAATGCATTTTTCACATCAAGTTGGAGGAGTCTCCAATTCCTTGCAGCAGCTACACTTATCAATGTCCTGATTGTAGTCATCTTTGCAACTGGTGAGAATGTTTCCTCATAGTCTATACCATGAGTTTGTGAGCATCCTTTGGCAACTAATCTTGCCTTGTACCTGCAAACTGATCCATCTGAATTTCTTTTAACTTTATATACCCATCTGCAACCAATTACCTTTTGATTCGGCGACATCGGAACCAAATCCCAAGTGTCCATTTCCTTCAATGCATCTATCTCTTCGTTCATGGCCTTTTCCCAATTAGGGTTTCCCTTTGCCTCTTCATAGGTTGAGGGTTCCTCTGAAATAGAGTCTTTTTCCAAGTAGACTGAATGCTTTGTAACAAATGTGGAATCATATCCATACCTTTCTGGTTGTTTCTTCTCTCTTGCTGATCTTCTAGGTGCTTGTTTGGAGCATTCTCCAACCTCTTGCATCTTTGCTTTGCCTCTTGACTTCCATAGCTTGTAATCCCTTTCTCTTTCATCTTGGTCATCGTCTATATCACTTCTTGGATCCTGGACCTGTGTATCATGCTTGCTTCCTAATTGATGAGAGTCATAATCAAGATCATATGGTAGTGTTACCTTTTGTTTGTCTTCATCATACCAAGACTTGTGTTCTTCAAACACAATATCTCTACTTGTAGTGAATTGCTTGGTTGAAGGATTGAAGAACCTGTAACCCATCTGAGTTGAATCATATCCAATAAACACTGCCTTTGTTGCCCTTTCATCTAGCTTACCTCTTATTTGTGATGGTACATGAACATAAGCTAAACAACCAAAAACCTTGCAATGTCCAAGACTAGGTTTTCTTCCATGCCATGCTTCATAAGGAGTCATACCTTGAAGTGATTTGGATGGTAGTCGATTGACAAGGTACATTGCAGTTGAAATAGCTTCTACCCATAGATAATGTGGCAACTTCTTCTCTTCAAGCATTGTTCGAGCTGATCCAACCAATTTCTTGTTTCTCCTCTCTGCAATTCCATTTAGTTGAGGAGAGTACCTGGTAGTCACTTCCCTTTTGATACCTTTATCCTGCAAGAACTCATCAAAATCTTTGGAGAAGTATTCTCCCCCTCCATCAGATCTGAGCTTCTTTAGTGATCTACCTGTATGATTCTCCACATGTGAAAGATACTTCTTGAAGCAATCAAACACTTCATTCTTACTCTTGATAAAGTATAGAACAGTCCACCTACTATGGTCGTCAATAAATGAGACATAATACCTTGATCCTGCCAATGAAGGTTCTTGACTTGGTCCCCATACATCTGTGTGTACTAAGTCCAATAAGTTGTTGTGGATGTAGCCTTTGTGGTTGAATGGTTATCTTTGTGCCTTCCCAATCTGACATGCATCACACCTGTTGATCATGTGTTGCTTTGATATGTTCGGCAGTCCTAGAACACTTTGATCCCTGCATATATCCTTCAAGGTTCTTTCATTCACATGAGCAAGTCTCTTATGCCACACTTCAAGCTCACTTAGGGTTTGAGACCCAAAGTTGAATAGAGCTATGTTCCTAGTATCTCCTACTTCAAAAGTAAAGAGCCTACCATGCTTCTGACCTCGGGCTATCTTCTTGAAGCCTTGACATGGATCTTCCACAAAGGCTCCATGTTGGGTGAACCTAACTTGCAAGCCTTTTTCAACTATTTGGCCTACACTTATTAGGTTTTTAGTGATAGTGGGTACATAGAGAACCTTACTCAGAATGTTTGTCTTGCCATTGGAAGCCTTGACATTACCAATCTTCTCCACATTGTGCTTCGTGTCATCCCCTGTTTGCACTTCATGTCTATGCTTTGGACTTTCCAAGTCAGATAGAAGAGCAATGTTGCCTACAACATGATTCGAACATCCTGAATCTATGTAGAACAAGTGATCATCTTCTTTACCTTCTTTGTGGCTTAGGTTCATAAGAAGTAATGAGTCTTCATGTGGTTGATCTTCTGAATAATTGTTGTAGTCCCTTCTATTATAGCTTCTATTGTTGCTGTTGAAGTTGTGTCCACCTCTGCCTCTATTGCCGCCATATCCACCTCTTCCACTTCCTTTCTGGGTCTTCCCATTGAACCAACAACTCTGAGTGGTGTGGTTGGTCTTATCGCATATGGCACAAGGTTGAACATTCTGACCTTTGGCTTTGTCTTGCTTTGGTCCTTTCTTCTTCCCTTTCCACTTGCTCTTGCTTGCGAAGTTGGCTTGGGAAGTCTCTTCTTCATCTTCTTCCTTCTTCTTGCCTTTCTGCTTCTTATCCTTCTTATCTGCATATAGAGCACTCGTTGAATTACCATGATAAGAGTTACCTTCCTTTATGCTATTGTTGGCTTCTTGATTGAAGAGTTGTCCAAGAAAGATGTTGAAGTCTAGAGTTTGCACATCCATGATGAGATCATAGGCCGTCGTGAAGGATTGCAATTGCTTATCACTTCGAATGCCGTTGAGAATTTGCCTCATGATGACCTCTTCTTCAATCAGCTCTCCAATGGATGCTAACTGATCCGCAACCTCTTTGACCTTGGTAACAAACTCTGTGATGGTTTGTTTAGGTGTCTTCTTCATTTGGTTGAACTCGTTCCAAAGATGATTCTTTCTTGCTTTGGTACTAGCAGAAAAGAAAGTCTCCAGGGCATCCCAAGTCTCTTGAGATGTCTTGCATCCTCTAATATGTGGTAATAGAAAGTCAGAGATAGATTTTAGTATGTACGACCTTGCTTGAGCATCCCTTGCGCACCAAAGTGTGAGATTATCTGTCTCCTCTTGTGTAGGTCCTCCTTTGGATCTTGGAATAGGCATAGCTTCATCACCTGCTACAATTCCATAAAGATTTCTACCTTGCAAGTAGGCCTCCATTCTGATTTTCCAAGCCACATAGTTGTGTTGATCAAGCTTCTCGATCATTGAGGGAAAGCCGTCACCCATCTTGAACTAGCTCTGATACCACTGAAAGAACTTGGAGAAGCTTGTCGAAGGTAGAAAAGTGCGTTTCGAAGCGATGAAGTTTGGTCAAGCCAATCGGCACAAGACCAGCCCTTGAGCTTTTGGAGACTCAAATAGACCCTATAGGCATGCTATAAGTGCAAAGAAACACACTATGTACCTTGGAGCATCAAGGAGAATGAGTCGATACAAAACAGATAGGTTCGCGGGTCAACTAGCTCAAAAAACTTACTATCTATGGAAGAGACAATGAACTTCAAATGCCCATAGCGACCAGCGTGATTACAAATAGAAAAAATCCTTTTATGGGAGTGATACACATAGGGTTAAGTGTATGGAATGCACAAAAGTATAAGGAATAAGCAAAATGTGCTATAGGAATAGATGCGACATTCACCGGTGGTACTTCCTATTTTTCAGGAATACGTAGAGATTGACTCCGAGGTAGAAAAGCTGCGATTTCTCCAAATCTGCTGAACCAAATGCTTTGAAAATGTACAGGGCTAAACTAGACACTAATATCTTTCCAATGAGTCTTCTTGCACTCAATTTCGAGCTCTGAGCAGAGAGCAGCAGCCTCTGCAAGATTACTGTTGGCGAAGAAGATGATGCAGAAAATTGAAGGAGCAAGACAATGATGGTCACAAGTGTATGTATATTGCTTCCATGTATAATACAAGTGATTTCAACTCCTTATATAGCCTCTAGGAGTGTTCCGCGACTTTTACAACTTGAATTTGAATTCAAATGAAGGTGGGAATGGTTGTTGGAGGGAATCAATTCACTTCCCTACAATCTAGGAAAAGTGAAGATCTTGATTGATCTACTTTTAGGTGATTGATTGCTTGATTGAATGCAACTTCAACCACCAAAATTTCGTGGGATTTTGGCCCTATATTTGTACCTTTACATGTGTACAACTCAAGGCTTTTACAACGGTAAATGAGCCATCAAAATATTCTCAAAAAATACAATAAATGAGCATATGAAAAAGAACTCTCCAACGGATATTCTTTCGATACGATAGCCTTTGATGTAGATCAAATCCACCTCAAGCATGGTGTAAGCTTGATGTTCCAACACCAATAACTCATCAAGATGAAGAAGGCGTGGGATAATAGGGATGAAGGGTCGATCCATTCATCGATTTAGGGAGAAGGGTACCAGTTAAAGTGGATATTCAGAATGTAGCGGGTCCAACCTACGATTCAATATGGTAAGGACCAAACCACCGAAGTTTGAACTTGCCCGCGGAATGATTAGACTTAGCATTATAGAACAAAACTAATTGTCCTTTGGTAAAAACAAGAGTGTGGAGGAACCGATCATGTGTCTTGTCTTGTCGCAGTTGGACTTCTTGCAGCATTAGAAAAGTTTCCCAATGTTGTTCATCTAAGGACCGCAACACATCCAACAGGAAAGGAAAGAACTCCTCCGACAAGAGCTTATGATCAAGTGCCACCCTGAGGCTAGTACCACCAACTCCAAGGGTGCAATGGCCTCCAACCCACATGCCAATTTGAAAGTCGTATTCCCTGTAGCCACTTTGTAAGTAGTATGGTATGCCCACAGGATTGAAGGAAGGAATTGATCCCAACGCTTCGGACATTCCAGAACGAGTTTCTTGAGCATGTTTACTAAGGTTTTATTGGTACTTTCAGCAAGACCATTGGCACATCGATAATACAGAGAGCTAAATTTATGAACAATCTACAGGGTGCGAGTAAGCGCTTGCAGTAAGGAATTAACAAAATGTGTGCCTTGATCCAAAACAATCTCTAAGGGAAGACCAAACCGAGGGAACACATCACTCATCAAACATTTGACCACCACTGACGCAGTTGCGGACCGTAAATCCCAAGCTTCTGCCCACCGAGTAGTATAATCTATACAAGTAAGTATATATCGATGATGAGTAATCGTAGCCGAAGGTGTAATGGACCAATGAAATCCAAGCCCCATTTTTGAAAAGGTTTAAGGGGAGAGACATGTTGTAGTGGAAAATGATGCCATTGTAAAGGCTCTCCCGATGGTTGGTAAGCATCACACGTTTTAACATAAGCAGCAATATCACGCTACATAGTGGGCCACTATAAGCCACTGTGTAGAATTTTCCGATAAGTAAGATCAACCTAAAAATGACCACCAGAAGGAGTAGAATGGGCCATGTAAATAACCGAAGGAACTTCATGGGGTGGGATACACCATAATAGTGCACCTGAGGGATCTATGTAATACAACTATCCTACAATGATATTCAAAACCGTCGACTATACATTGCCAATTTACGACGAGCCAAAGTAGAAGTATTAATCGGGGGGCTTCCACTGGTGAGAAAGATCAAAAGAGTGTCATAATACGAAGGTGCCACCGGGAGCTCCTGACCATCATCTTGGACTGAATCAATCAAATAGATAGCAGGGCTAGTATCATCAATTCCACTAGGAAATTCACTCGAATCAACCCGAGATAAGGAATCAGCCAGCGCATGTGCTGACCCTGGATGATGGACAACCACATAATCAAATTCTTACAGTAACAACACCCACCTGGCTAATCTACCCCCTAAATGTTGCTGACGGACAAGATAAACGAGAGCAGCATGATCCACATGAAAGGTAAATTGGCATCCCAACAAATAGTGCTAGAATTTCTTCACTGAATAAACCAAGCCCAGAAATTCACGCTTAGTGATGGAATAATTTCGTTCTACAGCAAGTAATCGTCGACTAGCATAATAGAGAGGACAAAACCACTTATCCTGGTGTTGCATGAGCACACTACTGATGGCACTATCCGATGCACCCACAAAGACATGGAACGAAAGCTGCCAGTTTGGCACTTGCAACATAGGAGCCTGGGTTAAGAGTGTTTTCAATCGATCAAAGGCATTTTGGCACTCCTCACTCCACACGAACGATCGGGGATTTCTAGTGATCAACCGATTTAGGGGTATTACTAAATGTGTGAGCCACCGTAGATGTCACCCATGCCAGTGTATTTGGCCAAGGAATCACATAACTTCCTTTGGTGTTGTAGGGGTAGGTGCATGTAACACGGCTTGCACTTTATCTGGATCCACTTGAATGTCGTGCTTTCAAATAATATGACCAAGCAACTTGCCACAAGAAACCAAAAAGATCGACTTGTTGGGATTTAAGCACAACCGAAATTCTCGACACTTAGAAAAGCAGCACTGTAAGTGATAGAGGTGAGCCGATATGTCCCCAGATAATGAAAAATCTTCTAGATACACTCGCATAAAGGTGGTTAAGTAGGGGGAAAAAAATTCTTACATGCATCGTTGGAAGGTACTAAGGGCATTGCAAAGACCAAACCACATCACCGTACACGCATATGCAAACCAATTTGTAATAAATGCAGTCTTCGATATATCCATTTCAACCATGCACACCTGATTATAGCCATTGTAACCATCCAAAAAGGAATACATTTCTCGTCCGACAAGATCATCAAGCATTGTATCCAAAAAAGGAAGTGGGAAGGGATCCGGTATGGTTGTCACATTTAATTTTTGGTAATCCACACAGATATGCAACTACTTATTTTTCTTTGGGACAATAAGAATAGGTGAAATCCATTCTGGATGCTCAACGGGAACGATGAAACCTACTTTCAGCAAGCGATCCAATTCTGCTTTCACTGGAGCAGCATAATTAGGATTCATGTGATAACTGGGTTGCTTGATTGGATGTGCATCTGACTTGAGTATCACACGGTGTTGATAGATGCGAGGGTCCAACCCTTTCATATCTCGATAGCCCCACGCAAATACATCTTGGAACTCTACCAACATCTCTAGTAGATCATTTTGAAAAGTTTCTGGTAACCCCGCCTTAATCTTGACCGGTCGTGATGTATCCTCATTTCCCAGATCGCAGGTGATAAGTTGATCTTTTGGTACATAAAACTGTCATGGCATGGGTATATCCTCAGGTGACTCAAATAAATGGTAGAAAATCTGGGCATTCAAAGCTTGATCCATAGCTAGGTCCCCTTCTTTTGTAACTGGAACTACTGAACAAACGACCGGATTCCAATTATCTGCAATCGCTTGTAAGTCGACTATTCCCAAGGCGAGCAAATCCTGGTTAGCAGTGAGAAAAGATTCTTCTTCATCATCTGAAAGTCCATCCAACATATGCACAGGTTCGGCTACGTAGGGTCGAGCATGGAGGTCGCATGGCTTCATCTTGTCCAACGAAACGACATACTTCCGGTGGTTACTTTTGAAAATAAGTTCGTGTGCTAACCAGCCCTGTGATACTTTGGCTTGTTTCAGCTAGGGCCTCCCGAACAACAAGTTGTAGTCCAGAGTTGAGTCAGATAATTCTTGAACAACAAAATTCATTTTGAACATCGCTCCCTGAAGAGTAATGGGTATATCACCTACCAAACCCACTGGATAGACCCTGGACTGATCTGCCATCCTCAAGAAAAATTGAAGAGGTTCAATCTAAGTCCATTCTAACCATTTACAAAGGGTGGGTGTCGCAATGTTCACACCGGAGCCTCCATCAATTAACACTTGAGTGATTTTTTGGTTTTTATACCATATCGTAATTAAAGGAACAACATGGTCCACCGTAGAATCAGTTTCTGGACTAATAGTGGCCGTAGCACGTGTACACGAAGATCTCGGACAAACTTGTTGCTAAAATTGTTGTCGTACACCTAGAACCAAGGCTAACAGTTGCCCCAACGGTATTGTAATGGAGACCTACGATAGAATATTCCACACAGAGTCAAAATTCAACGTACTCCTTGCCGAATTCGATGGACTCTCCAGTGGCACTTTCACCGGACTCGATTCTTCCAATGGTGGATTCGGTGCTTAATGCTGGACCATCGGTACTGGATCAGGAAAAACTATTGGTTCTTGACTGGCCCATGTACAAGCTTTGGTAAAAACTCTCTGTTGTTCTCAAATGCTAGACTCAAAAATCTTAGCAACTGGTTGTAATTTCTTGCCGGACCATGTTTGGACTACTTCCGCTTGAGTATCTACTACTGAAATATATACCATGTTTGCCATTGGATGCTGTCCTTCTTTTCTTCGTTTATCATACTCGGCGTCATCCTTACAATATTTGTGGATATGTCCAATCTCACCATAGAAATGCATCTGGGTGGTGGCAAAGATGTTCCTTCACTCGATTGACCGGAGTTCCACCGGGTCTGGCCGAAGTTGTTCGCTCGTGTTCCCCTGTAGGTTTTATAATTTTGATAGGGAGTATTCCTCAACTACGGTGGTACATAGTGGGTAGCATGTTGTCCCTGCTCCTATATTATAGCATTTACGGTTGGCCTGGCCTGTACATTAGCATTATATGGACATGTTTCGGTGGAGTGACTCACCGTATTACAAATAGCACAGTACATTTGGTTTAGTGCACATGCAGAAGCAGTGTGTCCTAGGTTCTTACATTTTGTGCAATACACTTGTTTCAATGGATCCTCACTCGTACCCTTGGTCACCTTCAGGCAGTCCAAATCTTCACCAAAACCACCCACTTTATGTTCCAACTATAATGCCATGGCTATGACTGCATCTAGAGTCATACCACCCACACATCGTATGATCATTACTTGTTTAAGTTGAGGGTTTAATCCATTAATAAACCATTGGGTGATCACATCATCCGGTAGGTTAGCATGTGCCAGTGGCAGTTGCCGTAGATGAGTACGAAATAAAGTTGCATACTCCTGCACATTCTGGTGTGGTTTTTGTCTATTGTTTTACAGATAGTCAAAGATCTCAGCTGCATTTTTCTTCAATCGGAATCGTTGTAAGAAGGCATCCTTAACATCATCGTACTGACTGAAATGGTTAATGTCATATTCAGTTAACCACCGAGCAGCCTCATTAACGAGCGTAGATTGAACACTATAGCCTTGTATGCCGGATCTGCTGGATAGGTGATTACAGCATAATTAATTTCAAAGGTTCTCACATGTGCATCCAGATCATCACCGGGAAATCCTCCAAATTTTGTAAATGTAACTCGAGTGGGTACCGGTCGTGGTGGTATGGCCTGCTGCTACTACTACTGTTGTTGTTGGTGCTGCTGTTGGTGCTCTTGCTGTTGCAAACCACTCATGGTGTTTAAACCAAGAGGAAATGTTACTGCCGAATGATCTGAACTAGTTAAACCTAATTGCTGTTGTGTTGTCCCGAGTTCTTGCACGTCCTCCGATAATCGGATATTGTTAAGCCATTGTAACACGCCTACACCTAAATGCCCTTCATCGTAATGGACTTATGAAGTGAGCTTTTCACCAAAACTTTCATCCAACAATACACTAGTTCCCTCAAAATCAGAACCCAGAGTAGAACTTTCACCAAAATTCTACAAACTGACCTCGGAATTATCCGACATACCATCATAATTCCACAAGCTGCCACCGAAAATTTCCACACTATCACCAGAAGCAGTGCTTACTTCACCAACCTTAATTTCCGTAGATGGGGTTGGTTGCACTTCTGGTATAACCTGTAATCCTTGCACAAGAAAATGCTGAGGTGGTACTCCACTAGCCTAGATTTCTCGCTTTCCTTCTGATGATTGTCCGTCACCACTACTACCCGGAGGTGTTCCCAATGCGCTAGGAATTTTCCAGGGATGCTGATCCCTTCTATACTTCGGGTACAATTCTTCGAAACATGTTACATGCATATATCATCGGATTCTTTCTCAACTCTTAATCTATGCGCCGACTGGCTACTCCATGCCCCATGGCCGGGGCCAATGTTAATCTTTTATGATTAATATAAATTATTAACCAATCTCAACGTGGGTTCTTGGGATGGTCAGGGTTCTGATAATTCAGAGGCCCTTTATGTATTTTCCCAAATCACTGTTTAAATTCCTACAATTAACTTCACTGATTAACTCTGAACAATTACAACAATTTCAACCATCACCGTAACCACATATGTAGAACTTCTACTATTCATTTGTTATTACTGTTATAATCGCACTTCATTCCTGACGTAATGAAATGTTAACACAGTACCTTATTCATTCAATACTAAATCTTTAACAACATACTTGAGATCATGGTTTGAGTAATATGCGACAGAATCAACACCAGCCAATCGCCCAGACAATACAGTCCGGCGATGCGTCTGTCATTTCTTCCCCCACATTGCTTCTATTAACGAGGAAAACATTACAACGTTTGCACGACACCCTTTCAATGCGCGACTTTTCTGATTACAAGTAATCTTCTAAATAATATTTCGACGGCCTTAACAAATGTAAAGTGGTAAAATGAAGAAGGACACCTTTATTTATAGCCTTTCACATAGGATTTGTACTATTCACATTTAAATGATTAAAAATTAGTTTTAAAACATTAAAAAAATATAAAAAAACATTGAAAATTTATTTGAAGAGAAAGGAGTTATAAAAACCTTGAAAAAATTTTTGATAAGAAATAATGCATTTTAAGAGTTGGGAAACTATTTCCAAGCAGAACCATCGCAGATTCTTTGTGCATGCCATTGGGCATGATGTAGCGGTCCTGATGAAAACATCCACTTTTATCTTTCAATATCATGTTGAATATTTCTTGAAATCTTTGCTATTCACAACTCACATGATCATTCCATTACATATTTTCTAGTGAATATCGTACAAAAAAACGAGTTGAACATTTCTTCTAAATAGTTTGATTGCAGCAGACTAGCCCCATGATGGGTGTTTTTAAATATAACACGTCTAGCCCTGTAATGTGACTTCTCCATTCCATTTGTACTAAAAATGTCTAGTGATCCATATCGATTCATAAAATATGCTCCATGTGCAAAAACAATATGCTATGGTCTGGTCAATAAGATATACACATGGTATTTAAGACCAAATGAAAAAATGTAAGCAAAATTTACTATGTAATGTGTAATGTTGCTTTCTCCCCATGATAAGATGAATGACTCTGTAAACTCCTTCAAAGTCACTTGGAATGATTCTCATTGTGAAGCATTAGTGGAAACCAAACCCATCAAATGTAACAATTGATCTAACGATGACCAAACCTTCTTTCACTTATTAATGAGATTAACCTGACTATCATTGTCTATCGTAATCAAAGAGAGGTCCTTCTAAAGCTCCCATTTCCCATCATCTTGACTATTCATATCTCTTTTAAAGAAACGTCTTGCCTTCTTCCCAATCATAGAAACTTGTAAAATCTCTTGAGACTCACAATACTTCTTAACAACTAAAGATACATGGCCACCATGACAACCAATAGAATTCAAAAGATCTTCTATTTTTTGGATTGCTATTATAGACCTCTCTAGTGGTTTCATTGCAAATGCATATTCAACATGGAGCTTCAAAAGCCTATCAAAGATCCTCATGAATGCATGCAAAGTACAAAGTGAACATTGACTAATGGAAATGGAATAATGGGATTCCAATCATTGCTTATTTTATCATGAATTAGTTCTTGTAACATTGGACACCTCAAAAGTGATATCTCTCATTCCCTACGATTTCATGAGTCGGTGTCATCAATTTCTTCAGAATCATCAACTCTCATCAATGCCCTTACAGGTTTAGACTGTCTCTTAGATCCTTTTTAACCTTTTGTACAATATGAGCAAGGATAGAGAGAAGATGCTCCTTGTTTATAACCTAACATGCATTTTATACTCTTAAGGTCTCCACCCAAATTTCATTCTACCTCAAAATCACGTGTATCATCTACAAAAAGCTTTTTCCCATGTATTTGAGAAGAGATTACTTCTGAAATCCATGGAGTGCTATTAAAAATCCACGAGATAACATTGTTTGTTTCTTTGGGAACTTCTATAGCACCTAACCACCAGATATCTCTCTTTGATTACACACTGTAAGTAAAATGGGAAATGGATCCTAAAGTTTCATCCCTCATTGCATGGTCCATAAATTCATTCATTAGCATCATACTCAACCTTTCCAATCGCCGAACCTTTATGATTCGGCACTCATCAAGCTTTAGTACGAACTTTAACTTATCATTACAGTCTACACAAAAGAGGAAACATTATCTTAACATGACACTTGAATGCAATAAAACTTCAAGACCAAATAAAATATAGTAGGGGTACCGTTGATTGTTGAACTATAAAAGTGAACCATTGCTTATTGAAGCTTCTGAAGATCCACAAATATATTGTTGAATTTAGTGTAAGTAAATCCCTATGTAGATAGGATCTTTGATTGCTTCTTGGTGATACTAGTTTTTTTTATAGACACTTTATATTGGCATGGAAATATACTTTGAGAAATACCTTGTGATTGTAAGGCTTGCCTCAGAAGTTTGTACATTGCAATATACCCATTTCTACTGATGCCCGCTTGATCACATATTGCCTACAGATCTTGCACTTTGATAAGGTTTTTTAACTTCTTTGAAAAATCAGCTTCAACAACAACTCTAATACACTTTCCTATGGGTGTGTCTACATCAGAAGTGACTTCTTTGCTGTTTATACAACTATTCATTAGTTTGAAGTGGTCTTGTGTTGTTGATGACCCAAAAAAATGATTATATTAAAAAATGGTCCCTTTTGAGTTGATATACACTGAAAATGAGAATTAAAAAAAAATAATTTTTTATTCAAACACATGCACGGTTTTGATGATGTGGAAAGTAGATTCTCTTGCTCTCTCTCGAAGAAGAAAGAGAGAGGCCTAGTAAAACCTAAAAAAAGCCTACTCTAGCCTACTAAAAAGTGCCCTATTAAATGCATGTTATTCCCTTACACAAGAACAAAATTAAGCTTAATCCCTAAAAATTAGGGATCCTTACAAGGCCCATGTAGGGTTCATTTTTTTCCCTTAATGACCTACTATTATGCATAATGTCACAACCACAAAAATTCAATTTGTGGATCACGAGGTACCTGTAGTCATAATGCGAAGCAAAAGTAACTCAATCTATATAGCATTACTAGATGATGGTTTAGGACTAAACATAGCTACTCTAAAAACTTCTAATCAATGGGGATGAAACAATGTAAAACCAAACCCCTTTTCTATGAGATGGTAGATCAATCTAGATTCCATCCAAAAAAGATAATTTTTGACATGCCGATTATGCTTCAAGGAGCTACTCTAGATGTTGTTTGTCATGTTGGACCTTAGTTTGGAGTAGAAGTAGATTAACACTTGTTAATCATTTATACATATTGGATCAACGAAGAAAAGGTGATGCAAGATTTGTCCACAAATTGCATATTTTTTTCTCAGCGACTATATAAATATGTTAGCTTTCAATGAAATCAATAAATTTAATCATTGTAAAACTTTTCAACTAGCTAATTGAGCACATTTTCTAGATGGGATAACAAATGAGAAGGAACAAGCTCTCCTACAAGCCAAGAAGCTTCTATTATCAATCGACATTGTTATATTTTAATAGATCCTTGTCCATCATTTATGATGTAATTGGTTTTATCTTTGGTATATGTTTCAAATGTAGATCGAATGGAAAAGGAACTTAAAGGTAGAGTAACATCGTGTTAGGACAAACAGCTAGAAACCTGTAATTGAGGAATTTAAGAGCATCTATAGGTAGTAAAGATATGTGCAAGATTAATAGAGCTTCTTCAAAATAACTTGATTAATTTTTTGATAGAGCTAAAGAATTCCTTTGCGTTGGATTATAAGGATATGTAGGGTAAGGAACCTTAATTCTATTTATATAGAATAATTTTCTAACTAGATTCTAGTCCTATTCTATAGCAACGATACCACATAAATCTCAACTATGCTAAGTTCATAAAGCAGGAAATTGCTGGGGTAGGTAAAGTCGGATTCATCATCCTTATTGATAATCTACAGTGATTCTCACCCATATTAATAGTGCCTTAGAAGAACAAGAAGCTACCAATAAGGATTAAAAAAAAATTCAAACGGAAGTGATGGACGAAGTAATAGGTGCTCTTCTACCCTCTATGAAGGAAGGGAACCATTGGCAATGGAATAAAGAATTCTGGAAGGAGGAGGAGTGATAAGAGATCTTATTGGAAGGAAAAATAGAGCTTTTAGCCAACAAGGCAAGCAATTATTTATTTTTATATGAAAATCTTTAGATGAAGTATTTTGAGGAGTTTCTAAAGAGTTATTATCTAAGGGAGGGATACACAATGCTATTAAATGCATGCAAGATGATGTGTGTGGTAGCCATTATGGACATGAGCACACGATTAGGAATATACTCAATGTGGGTCTAATATTTCCTAGTCTTAGAAAGGATGCGACTCATTGGGCCAAGTTCTACTCCACTTATCAGGCATTTGCAAAGTTGAGGATTCTTGCACCCAAACCTATTTAAAGCATCAAAATATTCTCTAATATTTCTAAGGTATTTGAACTCACAATCTACTAGTTAGGAGTGTGATGGGATGAACACTTGCCCCAAAAGCCATGGTTGAGGATTAGTTCCTAATCCTCCCTCTCAAGGTGTAGTTCAACAATCTCCTCTTTGTCAAGGGTGTGGTTCAACCATCTCAAACCTATCAATTTCTGACATTCTTCCCTTCATCCTCAATGATCTGCTCTTGTATTCCTATAGCCTCTCTGACCAACTCTTGAACTCCCTAGGTACCCTTGAATTGGTGTCCTCAACCTCACATAGTTTCTTTAACCTCATTCACAACCTTGGTTTCTTCAACTTGTTCTCAACCTTAATATCTTTAACCTCGTTTTTATCTATGTCCAATATATTGAACCCTCAATCAAGTGCCACCCAAGGTGTCTCAAGGACTCTCACACCTCTTAGCTATCTCAATAGATTTGGAAAGTTTATTTTGAGAGCTTTCCAATGGTACCTTACATTGTTGGTGCATTTTACCCAAGCCTACATGCTTGATATGCTTGATATTATCCTCATTTGTAAGTCACATGTGTAGTCATGTGAACACCTCTTGTAAAAGAGTTCATTTTTATCTCTTGTATTTGGAAAAAGAAAAAAGAAAAAGAATGGCTTACCTCATGCATGATGTAAAAGCAAACTCATGGCTCCAACTACCAAAATCACAAATTTTTGAGCTGAGGGAATCTCTCCTAACTTTGGGGATCACTTTTAGGTGGAGCCATTCGAATTCGAATTCAAAACTCCCTCCAAGAATAGCTATAAAAGGAGCAAGAAGGAAGAGGAGATTAGCAAGCCTTGTACATGACCACTTCATGTCATTTTGTAGAGATTAAAGAGCTTACTCCATAGCTCTATCATTCTACTCCCATTGTGCAAAGATTCATTGCCAATGTAGTTGTAATCATATGTGAATCTATACATTTATTATCATCTACTTCTCTGTTTTGTTCTCTACTATACTCACTCAGAGCAGTACATTCAGAAGGTCATATCTCGAGTTCTACTGATTCGTTTTCAGTGATTTAACTTGCGTTTGATAGCTCGTACTGTCTACTTTTTGCATACAAATTTTCAAGATCATTTGATTAATACTTTTTGAGATATCTGCATTTTACTGCTTACTGTTCTATTTCTGCAGAGCCCCGAGAATTATGGGAATGTTCCAGAAATTGATGAAACTTGTTCTCAGTGCTCAGTCCATCATTTGACGTGTTTTAACTTGTATTGGGAAGCTTGCTAAGTCTATTTGCTATGCTCAAAAGGAATGTTTCTAATTCCTACCAGATTGAGAGCACTGTTCATTTTTTCCAGCAGGTGTATGTCCAAAAATAGCAAGTTTTGGGAGCTAGTCATTTTGCAACTAGTCTGTCTTGACTTAAACTTTTGGGATACATGTTCCAAAGTACTTGGCTGATATTTTGGTGGATTTAGGAAGATAAAAGGGTCTACTAATCAACTCTGAAGTCTCAGTTGGCTGGTGTGAAGCTGGTTGTAGCAGCACCTACTCATCTTTGGATTGCATCCACCATCTCTCTTCACATACATGCCTCAATGTGACCTACAAAATTGAGAGATATGCTCCAATCTCTGCTGGGTAGAATTCTCAAAGTGCCACCTTCCCCCTTAGTACCCATTAGGGTAAAAGAAAGCTGATAACGGGCCGTTTGCTAATGATGGATCAAGAAATTTGACAAGTAGAGTGTTTCCATGTGTACATAAATATAGCATTCTTTTATCTTTTGATCCTATGAAGAAAGGCTTTTTTTTAATAGATATGCTCTAAAGGGGCTGCCTAGGTGGAAACATTTCTTGTGTTTAGTGTAATATTTTTTTGGTTTCATACAAAACATGAATATTTTCACACACTACACAATGCAAATATTTTGATTTTCAAGATAAAAATATTTGAAGATACAAAATATTTTTTATTTCACAAAATTCTATGATTTTTAGGTCACACTTGATACATTAGATCAAGAGTTTGTGAGTCTTAGTTAACCACGTGTACATCAAAAGTTTTTGTCTATAAATAATTGAAAAGTTTGTGAGTTTTGATTTTTTGCTTTGAGAATTCTCTATTCTCTACATGTTTGAATGGCTTCTGTTTCATGCTATCCTTCCAATTGTGTAACCTTTTGTCAGGTTTACAACAAAAGAGAGGATTCCTTATGGAAACCTATTTTTGTGTAGATAAATGATTGGATGACTATGTTACCTAGTTGTAGAGGTGACATATCATGAAGCAAGCTAAACAAGAGGACACAAATAATCATTGGAAAGATTGTATTTTTGGTTCCAAATTAAGAAGAGATGACTGGCTTGCAAGAGTTCAACATATGTACATTCATAAGGATCTAATGCTAAACAATTGTCAGCATTTTCCATCATACTGTAAGTGAAGTTTTACAATGAAGATCTTTTCAACATGTTTTGTTTTTTTTTGTTTCTCAAGTTATCTATTTCTGTATTGCAGATATTTTTCCTTCTAATGTGCTAGAGTGGAAACCTATTAAATGTTTCATAGGAACATTCAAAGTTGTTCATAAGGACTATCCAAAAGTAATATATGCAGACATATTTGTTATAGTTATCAATAGCATGCAATTATTTCTCTATTTTGTAGCATATTAAGTACCATCAGGGAGGAATGCATATTGAGATATTGTACATCTAGTACCTCTTATAATTTCTTCATTAGATTGGGAATATCATGACCAACATATAGTTTCAAATTTTATATGCAAGATGAAATATGACATTCAAAGGGCAATGTCGCAACCCAAATTTTTTGAAGGATTAAGATTCAATGGTTTTCACCTCTTCAGATTTTTGTGGCATATTTTAAAAACATGTTTTTATAGGAGAGTTTCAATTTTAGAGATTGATGATGTTTTAGGTAAGGAATGGAATAGCAAAGAAATTCAAGAACTAGGGGACATCCTGTGATGTAAAGTTACTCTCAATTCTCTTTCATTTTCATATTAGATGTCCTGACAATCTCTGGTTGTAAGGATATGCGTATAGAAGGTGGAAGAAAAAGCTTGGGGATCGGATACCCTTGGATTCAAGAAAGAAAATAGTCCAAATTTTGAATTAGAATTCCTGATCCATCAAAATTTTCAACCTAGGAAAATAAATATGAATGCAATTTGGAAATTCAAAAGCATTAGAGAGCTTCTAGAGTACCTTGATGAGGTTTCACCATAATTTAGATTCTCAAATGATGGTGTAGTAGTGAACATAAGATGAGAGAAAACATTATTTTGCATTACTTGCCTATCACCTAAAGTGATCAAGTTCCAACCTTTCAGAATGTAACAATGGCCTTTGCCCTTTTATTGTCCGCCAAAAATGATAATATTTCATTTTGAATGAAAAAATAGACATTAAGTGCTAAATATTTTTGTCACATTTTGATTTGGGCATTCAATGATTGCACTATTAAGGTTCATAGTGGCTTCCTTATGCTTTATGTGATTAGTCATGGAAAGTTTCTATGATTCAAAGAGTTTCTCCCAAACAATAACACTGGTAAAAACTAATGTATATGGATCAAAAAAGATAAAGGATAAAGATGAAAAAGTCTAGATATAGCATTTCAGGGGAAAAATATTTCAAAATGGTAAAGTTTGGATGAGATACAAGAGAGGACCAATTCAAGCAGTAAGGGCCATTGAAGGTTCTCTGAGTTGCCTATTCACTTGAATTAGCTGTCTCTTTTCTCTCCTCAATAAAATAACTTATACAGGCCTTATACTGTAGGTAAGAGGAAAACAGATGAAGAAGTAACATTTGAGGGAAGAAGCATATTTGAATGACAAATCTTGGATCCAATAAAAGGCACGACCAAGTCAAGAGATTAGGGCCATCTAAAGGTCTCTGATTGCTCTATTCCCTTGAATTGTTCGTGTCTTTTTTCTTAAAAGAAATTAATTTATACAGGCCACATACTATAGGTAAGAGAAAAAAAGAAGAAGATAAAGCATTTGATCGAAGAGGCACATCAGAATGATGAATTCTAGATGTGATACAAGACATGAAAAATTCAAGTGATTAGGGCCATTGGAAGTTCCCAGATTGCTCTATTCCCTTGAATTTGTCATGTCTTTTTTCTTTGGAATATATTAATTTATACAAGCCACAGACTATGTTCCAGAGATAAACAAATCAAGATATAAAATTTGAGGGAATTAATAAATCGAAAAAAACTTAAGAAATAAATTCACCTCATAAATGGTAAGCACACCAGAAAACCTTCCTATATTTGAGAAAAAACTGAGCACACTCACATTTAGAAGTTGAAACTATGATTTTGATCTAGACACATGAATTAAAAACATACTATCTTAGGATCAAGATATAATGGCATCAATTTTAAATACATCATTCTATAAATACATTACTCAAAAGGGTTCTTTCTATACATAATTCGCCTACAACAACTCAGAGCAAAGAAATATCTTCCAACATATGTTGGAAACACATATGCTTACTATCTAGTGCTAATCATACATATGGAAAAATGTACATCTACTTTTTCTTCTCATGCTTATCCTTCTTGGAGACTTCATATTCATGTTTTTCCTTTGGAACATGCTTTAATGGAGAATAAATAGAAGGAACTTTATTCTTATCATGTTCCTTCTTATCTAGTAGTATTGGAGGTGAGTCTAGATCATATAGACAAATAACATTTCTCATGCTGTTATGAATTGCTCCATTAGGGCGAAAAACGGCCAAAAAGGGGCTGTTTGCTAATGAGAGATTAAGGAAATTGACAAATAGCATATTTCCACGTGTACAAGAATATAACATTGCTGTCTCTTTTAACCGTATGGAGAATTTCTTTTTTTAATACAATTTTCTTTCAAAGCGCCGCTAAAGTGATGAAGAGTCTCGTATTCAGTGTACAATTTTTCGGTTTGATGCAAAAAAAGATACTTTTGCACACTACACAAAGCATATTCTCGAATTTCCAAGAAGGAATTGATTTTTGAAGATACGAAATATTTTTGGGTTCACAAAATGTCATGATCATTCAACGACAGGGTTAACATCAAATCAAAAGTTTCCACGTGTACAAAGCCTTTTTTTCTATAAATACTGCCAAAATTTGTGAACGTCGGTTTCTCGCTTTGAACATTCTTCTTCTCCTAAGTTCAAATGGCTTCTTCTTCTCGTCGTCCTTCCAATCGCGTAACTTCATGTGAGGTTTACAACAGAAGAGAGGATTCTTTGTGGAAACCTCTTTCCGTGAAAGTAAATGACTGGGTAACTATGCTTCCTAGCTGTAGAGGTGCCCATAAAGTCAAGCGTGCCAAAAGAGACAACACAAGAAACCATTGGAAGGGACGTATTCTCAGTTTCAAATTGAAGAGATGCGGTTGGTTTGCACGAGTACAGCATGTGTACACCGCTAAGGATCTTGTTCTAGAAAATCATCTGCAATTCCCTTCGTACTGTAAGTGAAGTTTGACAATGCTCTTCTATCATTCCAGTTGATTTTGTATAATGAAACATATGTTTTTGTACTGCAGATATCTTTCCTTCTTGTACACGTACCTAGTCCTTGCATCTCTTCATTAGATTGGGATGCTCCTGATCATTCAACAGTTTCAAGTTTTCTCTGCAAAATTAAATTTGACATCCAGAAGGCAATGTCAGCAAGCCGAATTTCGAGAAGGATAAAGATTCAATGGTTTTTGCCTATTCATGTCTTTGTAGCATGCTTTAAAAACATGTTATTACAAAAAACAAAAACAATGTGGTTGAATAGGAGAGTCCCTATTTCAGAGATTGATGATGTTTTAGGTAGGGAATGGGATAGCAAAGAAGTTCAAAAGCTAGGTGACATTATTTTATGTAAAGTTAGTCCCAATTCTCTTTCAATCTCATATCAGATATGTCGACAATCTCTGGTTCTAGGATATGACTATAGAAGGTGGAAAAAAAAGCTTGGACTTTGGATAGCCTTGGACTCAGAGGAGAGCTGTCCAGAATTTGAGTTAGAAGTATTGATTCATCCAGATTTTCAATCAAGGAAAATAATTGTCACTGCAAATTGGAATCTCAGAAATGTAAGGGAGCTTCTAGAATACCTTGATGAGGTATCATCTCAGTGTAGATTCTCAATTGATGATGCAATAGTTAACATTAGATCAGAGAAATCATTATCTTGCATAAGCTGCCTGCCACCAAGGGTGATTAAGTTCCAACCTTTAAGATTATAACAAGTTAACCCTGACATTCTTACATAATGTATCTTCATCTAATAGAAGCTTCTTTTGATACTTCCATTGAATTTTCTTGGCAGGATGGTTACAAACAATGTGTGTTAAATTATTAATTTTAAATGTCTTAGATATTTTTTAGGTCCTTAATTTCATATTTCCATTGATTTTTTTTTGCAGGAGTGAATTGATGACTAAGAAATAATTATACAGGAACTTGCATAAGTTAATTCTAGATGAAGAAGAGATCTAGAATTCAATATCTAATTTCAATTTAATAATTATAGTCTATCAAAGGTGCACACTAGTCTCAGTTAAATAATTTGATTCTATCCAACTTTTCTGTCCTCAAGTAATGCAAGAGAAATTATCATAGTACACATAACAAGTAATATAAGAGAGTGTGGAGAACTTGGTGCAAATTCCAATCCAAGGTTTGGTATTTCAATATTAGAAGAGCATGTCTTAAGGCATAAAGCAGAGGAGACGAGATAAGTGAAGACGACCGATGCAAGCGACTAGTGCAATCTGAAATTGTCGGATGGCCCTTATCGCTTACATCGGTCGTGTTAGCAAACTACCGCGAGAGACTTCAAGAAGTGACCTTGCGTAAAGATTTGACTCACGAGTATAAAAACTAGCAACAACGATGAAATGGATAATATGACCGATGCAAGCGATAGGGGCAATCCAAGATTCTCCGATTCCCCTTATCGCTTGTATCGGTCATGTCCTCTTAATTCTTTATGTCCTTCTGTAACTTCTCCAATTTAAACACTTTCCAACAGGAATGAAGTAAGAAACCCACAATGCATTCATAATTGTGACATTAATAAACTTAATTGGACCATCCAATGAACTTTTGTTAAACTCTCAAGAGGTTCAATACAACTGTGACCATCTTCCAGATGAAGATTGGCATAACTACATACAATTTGTACATAAATAAATCTTCCAACCTTGGTTGGTTTTACAATTGATTTCAATCTAAGACTCAAAAATTGATTTAACCCTTTCTATCCTTTTTAGAGCCTTGCTTTCTCTGTTGCTTCTGTCCCTTTTTGGAGCTTTCAGCTTGACTCTTTATGTTGTTCCCATGCTTTAGTGGTGAGTGAAGAGGAAGCCCTTTCTTTTTATCTTCAGACTGTTTTTTATCAGGTGGAGGGGGTGGAGGTGAGTCTGGATCATATGGGCAGATTGCATGTTTCATGATACTATTTATTGCTCTCTCTCTGATCAAGATGATCCATGCATCTGGGTAGTCTGATAAATTCAATTCAGGACTGTGGAACCTTCTTTCCAAGAATCTTACAGCATTTGCAATCACTGTCTAGCGACATGATGTTGAGTCTCTCTGCAATGGCACATGAATTTGGCTGTATCCAAATTGCTTTTGTTCATTCATTTTAGCGACATGATGTTGAGTCTCTCTGCAATGGCACATGAATTTGGCTGTATCCAAATTGCTTTTGTTCATTCATTTTAGCTATTCCTGGAAAATTCTGATCAATATGCATCTTGAGAAGCTTTGCAGCACTGCATTGTAAAGTGAAAATCAAAACGGATGGCATGGCTTTAAAATAGAGAACAACAAAATGTATAGTAACTTACACTTTGCAATTCCCATGATGTGATGGAAGAGAATTGAGGAAAAGAGCTTGATATGCATTGAAGTCCGTCCAAAATAATCAAACTCCAATGGCCCCTGTCAATGAGTTGCATGTAAATATACTTTCTTAATTGAAACAAATATGTTTCCAAAATGAAGATGAATACTTACTTTTCAATATATGGGTAAATAACACATTCTACTTCTTCTGTAAAATCCTGTAGAAAGGACTTGGCATCTCCATGTTTATGCAAAAAACACTCTGTCACCAGAGGATCTAAAATAAATACTTTTCTTTGAACCGCTTCCTCACATTGTTGAAGAAGAACCCTACAAATCAAGAAATAAAAATGCAGTTAAGGAACTAGGAAATTATGCAAAACAAAAGCATTTTAAGGCCTCTAGATATACCTGAGTGAAATGTTGACCACACTATCTGATATTTCAACATGAAGCTCCCTCAACATTTTGTTGTCTTCAGGTCTAATGTCAAGAAACAATTCATTTTGCCATGGCATTGCAACATTAACTATTACCTGCCCATCTCCTTTCTTGAGGAGCTCTTTATTTGCTTTCTGTAACTTTTGAATCTGGGTTAAGATGGCACTTTCCTCTGTAAATAATCCCTGCTTTTTCCTCTCCTCCTCACTATTTTCTGCAGTTCTAGTTTCATGATCATGAGTGACTTGAGCGTTGATCTCTTCAATGACAACTGTTGTTTTAGGTGCTCGAGCTGGAGGTATATTTAAAATATCGAAGAATTTTTTATCGTGGTGATCAATAGGAACCAGAGCTTTATCAAACTTATATCTTATTCTTGAAACAATAACATAATCCTTCGCCATTAGTGTTACCCTATGAGAATGAGCAGCACATAAGTAGGCATCATTCATAAAATCAATAGCAAAGTCCTCTGCAGCTTCTTGCAGGCATAGCAGTGCTTGAGTTTGCCACCTCACATTGACAAAGGATGAGGTCTTCATCAAAGAACAGAGGTTGGCTGAGATCTACTTGACAACTCTCATAAATGGAAGTCTTGGGATCAACAATCCCACAGACTTTTGAGCTCTTCTAATTTCCCTCAAGGACTTTACATGGTACTTGACCCTTTTTTTTGAAGGCTTGTCTGGCACATTGGCTTGAACCTTCTGGGAATTTTTCTCTTGGACATTTTCCCCTTGGGCATTTTTGTCATGACCCTCAGGGTACAACTTCCTTGCTGTCTTTTTGGTTCTAGCCATACTCTGCAAAAAATCAGTCTTTAGGCAAGGAATTAGGAAAAGTGGAATATTACTCTCAAAAAACTATGATCACTGACTCTTTCCACTGTCAAAACTTACTCTCAAAAACCTATGATCAATGACTCTTTCCACTATCAGAGGCACGACCGATGCAAGCGATAACAGTCATCCGGAAATGCCCGGATGTCCCTGATCGCTTGCATCGGTCGTCTTTAAATTAATCATCAAATATCAATAAATAATATCTTACAATGCAAAATACTCAATTATCACTAAGAAAAAGATAATTGGAAAACTATAATCAATGACTCTTTCCACTATCAGAGGCACGACCGATGCAAGCGATAGCAGTCATCCGGAAATGCCTGGATGTCCCTGATCGCTTGCATCGATCGTCTTCAAATTTATCATCAAATATCAATGAAATATATCTTACAATTCAAAATACTCAATTATCACTAAGAAAACGATAATTGGAAAACTATAATGAATGACTCTTTCCACTATCAGAGGCACGACCGATGCAAGCGATAGCAGTCATCCGGAAATGCTCGGATGTCCCTGATCGCTTGCATCGGTCGTCTTTAAATTTATCATCAAATATCAATAAAATATATCTTACAATGCAAAATACTCAATTACCACTAAGAAAAAGATAATTGGAAAACTATAATCAATGACTCGTTCCACTGTAAGAGACACGACCGATCCAAGCGATAAGAGTTATCCGTAAATGCCCGGACGTCCCTCATCGCTTGCATCGGTCATCCCTGAATTCATCATCATATTTCAATAAATAGTAGTTAAAATAAAGGTAACAATGCATTATACTCAAGCATAGCAAAGGAAACCAAAATTTGCAAGCTATGATCAAGGACTCGATGATATTAAAAAACATGACCGACCCAAGCGATTAGGGTTATCCAAAAATCTCGGATGTCCCTAATCGCTTGCATCGGTCGTGTCCACATTACCTTACGTAGAGAGCGCTCTCTATAGAAATTGTGAAGTAGCCTAAAAACATGGTGGCAATGGAACCTCGACGCTTGGCAAGTGTTGACAGAAAAAATGAAGGAAATGAATAGGGAAGCTTAAATAGGTCCCAAAACTGAGTTGATTATTGTGCCATGTGGCATGCCCCGATTGGTCCACATCAGATACCCGTTGCGAATTCCAATGTCTTTTGCCACGTGGCATGATTTGATTGATCCACGTCATCTATCCGTTGCATCGGGGAACGTACACTTTACCACATGGCACTCTATGATTGGTCCACCTCATTCGACCGTTTCTTCCCTCCTCGCCTATAGAAAGCTACTTCCTTCACAAACTCAAACTTTCAACCTTCAGAGAACTTGTCTCACTAGAGACAGGACCGATCCAAGCAATAAGAGTCATCCGTAAATGCCCGGATGTCACTCATCGCTTGCATCGGTCGTCCCTGAATTCATCATCATATTTCAATAAATAGAAGTTAAAATAAAGGTAACAATGTGTTATACTCAAGCAACACAAAAGAAACCAAAATTTGCAAGGTATGATCAAGGACTCGATGCTATTTAAAAAACATGACCGATCCAAGCGATTAGGGTTATCCAAAAATCTCGGATGTCCCTAATCGCTTGCATCGGTCGTGTCCACATTACCTTACGGAGAGAGCGCTCTCTATAGAAATTGTGAAGTATCCAAAAAACTTGGTGGCAATGGAACCTCCATGCTTGGCAAGTGTTGACAAAAATAAATGAAGCAAATGAATAGGGAAGCTTAAATAGGTCCCAAAACTGAGTTGACCGTTGCGCCACATGGCATGCCCCCATTGGTCCATGTCAGATACCCGTTGCGAATTCCAATGTCTTTTGCCACGTGGCATGATTTGATTGATCCATGTCATCTATCCATTGCATCGGCCAACGTACACTTTGCCATGTGGCACTCTGTGATTGGTCCACCTCATTCCACCATTTCTTCCCTCCTCGCCTATAAATACCTATTTCTTCACAAACTCAAACTTTCAACCTTCAAAAAATTTGTTTCACCTACATGTGTATTTTTCTTTCGTCGCCGACACGATCGATACAAGCGATTTTCACCGTTTGACCTACGTTGACTCGCTCTAGTCGCTTGCATCGGTTGTGTTCTCCTAATAGACATACAAGAGAAGCTGTAGCTTAGATGGAGGGAATGAATGAGATCCTTAGTGTCTCTCCATCAGAGAAACTTCTTGATTTCATGGTTCAAGAGGGTTTAAGTGTAGATTATTTTCCTGATGCAATGACCATATTCAACCCCGAAATTGATTTTGAAAAACTCTTAGAGAACTCGAAAAGTTTTCTTAAGGATGAGTGGGAGATTTTCTTGGGGTTGGTCAAGGGGAGGATCCTTTCTATTTCTCAGAAAACCTATGTCCATCCTCACATCTTTGGGAAGGATCCAATAGATAGGGCTAAAATCACAAGAAAATGCAAAAGGATATCCCCTTTGCCAAGGAAGCTTGATTTATGCCCAGAGCATGAAAAGGACTGCTGCTTGCTCCCTTTAAACATTGCTTTCTTGATATGGCTTGATCATATCTCAGTTGAAAGGGAGGAAAATGTTCATGATGAAGACGAGCCTTGCTTAGAGCTGGAACTTGAGGCTAGCTCAAAAACTATGAAAGGTGTCATGGATATTGTTGAGGAGATCAATCTCCAAGTAGAAGAAGAGCAGGTCAAAGATTTTGATGTGGCCACTTTTAAAGCAGAGACTGCAATAAGGGAGCCAACTGAAGAAGTTCAAGTGTCTGAGAAGTCCCTACTTCTCCCAAATCTACCTTTTTACTTTATCTCTGGGAAAGACTTCATACCTCTATTTTACATTCAGGAACTTTTCAATCTAAGGGAGGACTACTGTCTTGCAGCTATAGCTGAGGCAGAAGAAGTTGCGAGGAGATTCATCAATAAGAAAGGAGAAAGAAGAGAGGAATTTTTGCGTCTTGATTTGGATTTGTCTAATGAAGAATTCAAAGATTCATCACAAGCTCTTTCAAGATGCTTTGAGAAAGCTATCTCAGAGAAGCCAAAACTTGCTGATGAAGAGTTTGATGAGCATCAGAAGCAACTTGGAATATACTCGTTTGCACGCGGCTATTCATTCTTGGATGTCGCTGAGGACAAAGGAACAATTTGTATTGACTCAAAAGAGCTCATTGAGGAGGAAGATGAGGTCAAGGTATGTTGTTTGATATATTCTATCAATTAAAGTTTTTGTCCGAGATCTCCATTTTTAAGTGAGAAAATGACCACGACCGATGCAAGCGATACAACCTAACGGATAATCTCCGTTGGGCCTTATCGCTTGTATCGGTCGTGTTCGGACTTGAAGAGGAAGATGAGGTCAAGTATGTAGTAAAATATATTCTCATGATTTAAAGGCAAAGGAGATGAGATGGGCTTGATGCAAAATCTCTATCTTGTGTCAGTTTGTCCAAGTCCTCCATTAGAAGTGTTAGAAGTCGATCATGACCAATGCAAGCGACAGGGCCCATCATATATTTTCCGTCGGGCCTCATCGCTTGCATCGGTCGTGTTTGGACTTGAGGAAGATGACTTCAAGGTATACAGTTAACTATATTCTCAAGAACTTTAGGTTAAGGATATGAGATGGGACCAATGCAAAATCTCTTTCTTGTATCAGATTTGTCCAAGTTCTCCATTAGAAGTGTCAGAAATGGATCACGACCGATGCAAGCGATTAGGCCCATCGGATATTTTCCGCTGGGCCTTATCGCTTGTATCGGTCGTGTCTAGGAGTTGCATGCAGCAATGATAATACATGTCTTGCTTGTGGGAATTCCCCTCATTTATCAAACATTAGATGTTTCTAGGCAGTTTGCAAATAGATATTGATGACGACTGATGCAAGCGATAACGACTGTCTGAATTTCTCTGAAGACCCTTATCGCTTGCATCAGTCGTGTCTCTTGCTTTTCTTTCTAATAGTTTCAAGTTACTTCACATGTTTCCTAAAGTGTGCTTGCACTTCATCTAACCATGTTTTTCATTTTTATCACAATTAACTTTATTGGATGAAGACAATTATCTTGGCAGGGGCAAGGGAACAAGAAAAGCCTTAGAAGAGAAAGGAAAAGCAAAGGTGGATATTCATTCTATTATCCACTATCTTCCAAAGTTGAACCCAGACACTTTTTGTGTTATTCACAAGCACTATAGTGAGGAGCCAGACTTTGCATTGTTCTGCTTGAGGACTCTATCAAAATACATGGGTTTTACTCCAATACCCTTTAATGCTTTCAGAGTTTTACTGCTTGAAAGAGCAACTGCATTCAGAATTTTTGGATATGCCCCAGGACTCAATGCTTCAAGGGCAGGGTACTTTCTTTGTTATTCAAGCTATGCAATGGCTGCAGGGGTGTCAGATTTAAAAAGCATTGCTGGATACAGGAGAAAAGAGTTCCTGAGATATAGAGGTGATTTGCCAGAGCCAAGCTCTTTAAAAAGGCTCAAGGAATGACTTGATTTTTTCAAATTCTATATCTCAACAAATGTACATATACAGAAATTGCCCAATGTGATATAAGACATTGCAAATTTTTTTGGTGTAATTGTTATTGATTCTCTGGTCGAAGTCATCTGATGGTAGTAGACATATTTCTTTTCAAAGCATAATACATCATGAAATGTACATACATGACATCTTTTATTTCTCAAAGAAATAAAAGACATTGCAAATATTAAAGCTCTGTTTGAAATGTGGTCTTTTTCAGTTTGTGATATTGATACATGATTTGTCTGAGATAGCCATATCCTTCTGATTATATTTGGCATGAGGTCCTTTGTAATTGTCTTCTAAAGAACCAATCAAAAAGCTCTCTGAAGGCATTGCTCTTTGTTACTCCTCCTCCTTTCCTTGTACACCTAAAGAAGCTTGTCCTTGCTTGATAATGAGATTTTTCCATGCCTTGGGTGTTCCACATGGCAAGTGGTTCTTTTTCTGCAAAGAATGCACCATGCACAAGAAGAATATGCTGGAAAGCAGAAGAATTTCATTAGATCTTTATTTCAATTAAAAATAAATAAATTGAATAAAATATCTTTGGAGCTCACCAAGTAGTATGTTATGTCTTTGGCACCCCATGCCTCTATGATGGTTTCTATAAGCTCTATGGTCGCCTTTCTGAAATCTGTCACATAACTTTTTGATGTTACCTGCTGCCTCATGATCTTTAAAAGATTATCTAGTTTGACCCACACCTCCATTCTCTTTTTTGCTATTTCTGGTTTGCTTTTTACATTAGTCGTGACCTCACAAAATGTTTTCCATGAATTCCACATGGCATTAAGTTGTTTGCCATCATGGTTGCTGAAGAATCTCCTTGCTTTTGCACCTCCCATTGAGACATCCTGTAAAACATCACCTGTATTTTGTGAAAGCTTTGGATCTTTTCTTAGATGAACATCACCACCATGAAACCCCATTTCTGAAAGAAGACATTCACATTTTTTTATGCATTCATCTGCAAGAGTTGTAGACTTGATAGAATATGCATAATCCAAGTGAAGACGGACCAACTTGTCAATGATTCTTAACTCTGCATGTAGTGTACATATGTGTACATTTGTCAATGCTATTGGAAGTATGGGATCCCAAATCATTGAAGAAGATGAGTAGTTACGAAGAATAACATTTTGTCTAGAAGGAGCCTCTTCACCCTCAGCTCTAGTAATCCATCCATTTGTGCCTGGGCTTTGCATGCAGTACAAGCAAGGGTATTTAGAATTTGCTCCCCCACTTATACCAAACATGCATTTGAGTGTCTTTAGGTCTCCACTCAAATGCCACTCAACTTGAAAGTTTTCGTAGTCTTTGACATTCAACAATTCTCCTGCATGATGCCCTTGGATAACATTTGGAATGTTTGTCTGTGAGAATAACCATTTAAGTGTTTTATGGCTCTCAGATGGAACTTGAGCATAGCCAACCCACCATAACTCCATTTCTGATTGTACTTTGAGAGATGGAGTATCCAATTTCCCAAGGCTATAGTCCAAAGCTTTGTTCATCAGTGCAATGCTTATTCTCTCCATCTTTTGATGTTTTTTAAGCTCAGCTTCATCAAGTTTGATTACAAATTTCAATAGACCAGAACATTCATGCTCTTTTATATTATAGAACTGAACCATGTATGTTTGAAGTTTTATAACATTTATCCATATGTTGTTAAATGCATTGTAAGTGAAATGTAACTTTTGTTTTCCTACTTCGTAAGGCATGTTACCGTGAATATGTTTATATTCACCAAATACTAATGTGATCTTCTTATTCAAGCAGAGCCGAAACTTTCCTACATGATGGGGTCTAGGCAATCCAAAACTTCTAACTTTGTTAAATTTTAAAAATTCACATCAAACTTTTGAAATTGCTCTATAACCTTTCCTACTCACTCCGACACTATCACAAATATTTTGAATTTGAGATGGTTCTAGTAAAAGATTCATTTCTATCATGAGTTTTTGAAAAACAAAGCGTTTCAAGCATGTATTTTCATTTAGTTTCAATAGTCTTAAAACATCGTTTTGACTCAAAATTTCATTACAGAAATGTATGCGCTCAAAACTGCTCGACATATTGAAACCTAGCACATTTGTCACATGATCTCTAACAATTTTCATTCTTTTCTTTTTCTGGCCAGATTTTTCAGTCAAATCTAAAAAAGGTTTTACTCGTTTTGACTGCATTCTCAAACCTATAGGAGTTTCTTTCATTTTTTTAAAAGACTCTAACTGAGAAGATAAAGTGGATAATTTGTTTTCTAGCTCCCTCATATGTAAATTCTTCTGGTGTAGTGTGTTTTGTAAATAGTTTATGTATTGTACATAATTCCTTGAAATATCCCAGAGCCTTGAACAATAGCCTCGTAAACCATCCTCACCATCTCCCACAAATCTAATCAGATCATGAAGATTATGAAAAGGGGGGTACCTTCCAGTTTGTGGATCAATTGAACAGATCCATCTGTCCATATGTCGATATGTTTCTTGCCTTCCTTTCGCAATCCATCCACTTCAAGAGGATGAAGAGCCCTTCGAAATACTTTTCTTGTCGTCGCATACTCCTGACTAACTGCAATGTTGATATGGAACTTTTTACAATGATTTCGATTGTTTGAAAGCTCAGTGAGAGTATTTGGGTTAACGTTCTCCATGGTCTGCTATGAAAAATGACTAGCAAGTGTCTAAAATGATGTGAAAGGGAGAAACAGGCTTGCTATGAAAAGTAGAGAAAAAAAGCGCAAAACGTCATCAGCACACATTATATAGGTCCGTGAACAAGAGGAAAATTCAACTTTTGACGCATAAGATATCACACAAACTTCGAGGCGTAAGATATCACACAAACTTTTCATGGTTATATGATACGAGTTTCTCTCTCTTCAAAATTTGCATAAGATACGTTTTAAATGAACTTACACGGAATTTCTTAAAGGATTTGACAACTTTAATCCCGATTAAGCACAACTAATTGAAATCCTTACACGGACCTTTTTGGGCCGTTTTTCGCCCTAATGCTTTCTCTCACCAAAAGGATCAATGCATTTGGATAATCAGATAAATTGAAGTCATAACTATAAAACTTGCACTCTAAGAACCTCACTTCATTGGAAATTACTTTCCATCCACATGATATAAAGTCTTTTTGTAATGGCACATGTATTTGCATGTACTAAATTTTCTCTCTTCATTTAGGTTCCAAATGCTTTTATATTTTTTATCAAGGTGTATCTTCAACATCTTGGTATTCTAAAATAAATCTTAGTATTCATTAAAGTCAATTACTATTAAACTCTAATGACCTCTCAAATTGTAAGCCCTACTTGTTTATAAGACTTTAAGCTTATAAAAGGAATGAATATATATGAAAAATAGAATGAAAACTTACTTCTCAACATATGGGTAAATGATATATTCCATATCCTCTCTAAATGCTTTGAACAAATGATCTGTTTGTCCACACTTGTAAAGAATACATTGAGTCACAAGGATCCAACAAAACACCTTCCTTGAAACAATCTCTTCACATTTCTGGAGAAGGACCCTACAAAATAAAATCCAAACGAGATGTATCAAGGAGGCTTTCAATTACTGAATAAATGATGAATGTTTATGGCCTCTCAAAAATATTTGAGAGCTATATTGACAATGTCCTTAGAGCTTTCAACATTGAAATCTCTCAACATATACATAAAAAAAACATTTTGAATGGACAAGATGGATTCAAGTGATTAGGGCCATCCAAAGTTCTCCAATTGCCCTTATGGCTTGAATTGGTTGTGTCAAATAACGCAAGACCTCAAGTGCTTTTAGGTGTATTCCATGACATAAATCAATAGTAAGACATTTGTAATACTGAAAAAAAATACAATAAAACAATGTCTCAATTTAGATGAGGGATTCAAGAGATTAGGACTATCTTTGGTTCTTTGATGTCTCTAACCAATTAAATTGGTCATGTCTTGTTTCTTTGTCGACACTTCGTGACATGTGAAATTCATTACATAAACAAATGAAGAAACACTCTTTAAAACGAGGAAAATAAAATAAGCATCATACACTTGTTCTCTTTGGACATGACCGCTTCAAGTGATTAGGGCCATCCAAGTCTCTTCGATGCCCCTAATCACTTGAATCCATCATGTCCAAAGAGCTATCATATTTCTAGCTATATGAATGAATGCATTATATACCACAACTTAAATAAGAACTTCAAAACACAAAGAAATGCATATCTCACCTTGCACACAAAAAAACTTCAATAAGCAATGAGCTAAGGTTATTTCTTGCTTATTATATAGAAATATTTATTATATAAAAAAAGTTTTCAATAAAAAATGGTATTTGGATCAAGAGACTTGTTCTTAAGCTACTTAACTCCACCCCTTGGTGTAGGAGATCTCATCATGAAGTGGAAGGCATTGATCCTCTCTTTTTGGCTTACCCAAAGAGAAAAACAATTTGGAACTCCTCATAGAAGATTTTCCAGTTGGTGTCATAGACTTCATATTAGCAAGCTATCCTGAAGAAAGAGATTAGATGCTCGATGGCCTTGTGAGAAATGAGTAGAAATGAGTCACGTTGAAAGATATTAAGGAGCGATGTGGGATTAATATATCTTCTTTGATAATATGGATATTGCACAACTAATAGAGACCGAGATTTTGTGAGTCTTAGTTATCCACATGTACATCAAATGTTTTTTTCTATAAATACTTACAAAATTTGTGAGCTTCGGTTTTTTGCTTTGATCACTCTCTATTCTCTGAGTGTTTTAGTGGCTTCTGTTTCTGGATATCCTTCCAGTTGTGTAACCGTATGTCAGGTTTACAACAGAAGAGACGAATCCTTATGGAAACCTATTTTCTGTAGATAAATGATTGGGTGACTATGTTACCTAGTTGTAGAGGTGCCCGTAAAGTGAAGAAAGCTAAAAGAGAGGACACAAATAATCATTTGAAAGGTCATAGTTTTGGTTCCAAATTAAGAAGACATGATCAATTTGCAAGAGTTCAACATGCGTACATCAATAATGATCTGTTGCTAAACAATTTTCTACATTTTCCAATGATTGGGTGACTATGTTACCTAGTTGTAGAGGTGCCCGTAAAGTGAAGAAAGCTAAAAGAGAGGACACAAATAATCATTTGAAAGGTCATAGTTTTGGTTTCAAATTAAGAAGACATGATCAATTTGCAAGAGTTCAACATGCGTACATCAATAATGATCTATTGCTAAACCTATTTTTTGTAGATAAATGATTGGGTGACTATGTTACCTAGTTGTAGAGGTGCCCATAAAGTGAAGAAAGCTAAAAGAGAGGACACAAATAATCATTTGAAAGGTCATAGTTTTGGTTCCAAATTAAGAAGACATGATCAATTTACAATGAAGCTCGTTTCAACATGTTTTGTTGTTTTTTTTCAAGATATCTATTTTTATATTGCAAATATTTTTCCTTCCAATGCCCTAGAGTGGGAACCTTTTAAATGTTTCATAGGAACATTCAAAGTTTTTCGTAAGGACTACACAAAAGTAATACATGCATATATATCTGTTACATACTTCAATAGCATGCAATTATTTGTCTATTTTGTAGGATATCAAGTACCAAAGGGAGGAATGCATATGGAGATATTGTACATCTAGTATCTCCTAGCATTTCTTCATTAGATTTGATCACATATGAAAGATGACATTGGGTAATGTCTCCAACCTGAATTTCTCAAAGGATTAAGATTCAATAGTTTTTTCCTCTTCAGCTTTTTGTGGAATTCTTTAAAAACATGTTTTAATAGAAAATAAAAACAATGTGGTTGGATAGGAGAGTTTCAATGCTAGACATTGATGATGTTTTAGGTCAAGAATGGAATAGCAAAGAAATACAAAAACTAGGGGACATCCTTTGATGTGAAGTTACTCTCATTTCTCTTTCAATTTCATATTAGATATCTTGACAATCTCTGGTGCTAGGATATGACTATAGAAGGTGGAGGAAAAAGTTTGGGGATTGGATACCCTTGGATTCAAGAAAGAATAGTCTAGAATTTGAATCTGAATTCCTCATTCATCCAAATTTTCAACCTTGGAAAATAATTGTCACTACAAACCAAAAACTCAAAAATGTTAGAAAGATTCTAGAGTACCTTGATGAGGTTTCACCACAATTTAGACTCTCAAATGATAAACATTAGATCAGAGAAAACATTATCTTGCATTACTTGCCTCCAAGCTAAAGTGATCAAGTTCCAACCTTTCAGAATGTAACAATCAACCTTGTCCTTTTTTGTCCACCACAAAAGATAATATTTTTTTTTTTCAAAAGGAAGTTCGGCCTTGGCCTAATCTCTTGAACTTTGATTAAAGGAAAAAGAACATGTTACAAGTGAATGGGACTAGCACCCATGGTACCCCTCGAATCCCACAAAGCAGGGGTATAGGTTGTGGATCTAGATAGTGTTACGAAGGAGGTTAACAACCCTCCCGTGCCCCTCATGTGGGACCCACTTGGTTTTCAACTTCTTGTCCTCAATGAAAAACATTTTATGATGCCTAAAAGGTGGGGATCTCTTACAGTTGGAGATCCTTTTGCCTAGGAGGAATAGCGACTTCTCGATCGACCACTCTTTAGGAGGGTGTCCAAGATTGCTAGCACACCTCTCCCTCAAAATCTTCTAGAGGGTTTCTCCTCTTATAGTGTTCCACAATGCTGTTGAGAAACGAATCACTTCTTCAAGGAGTGCTTGCTTCCAGGTGATTTGTGTCTGCAGTCTCAAAATATTTCCAACGGTCTGCCATAGCTGAAGAGACTTGCGGCAAGCGAAGAAGATGTGGCCCAAGTACTTGATGCTGTGGTGGCATTGCTTGCACCACGGAGGAGCCCCACAGATCTTTTTAGGCTTTACGTTGGTCCAAATGCCACGGTGGAGAATTTGCCACATGAGAACCAATTTCTTGTTCTCAATGAGGGGATGTCAGATAGACATGAACTTCAGATCCCATCGCAGCCTTGTCCAAGTTAGGCACCATTTCTTGTTAAGCGTGATATGATAGTCCGAGTTCACCTTGATTCTTGGAATTTTGGACAGTTGGTTGCCGTTGTACCACATAAGACCCTCTTGGCATGACAGATCCTGCCCAATGAGGAGTGTGGTTTTTGAACATTCCCAAGCGAGGCATCTGCTCTGGAGGAGAGTCCATTCTTCACAGCTCACTCTTATTTTAGGGTCTATGTCTGCAAAACTGATCCATTGGCAAGTTTCTTGTTTCCAGAGGTGTTTCCAATGTCTGAAACCCTTGTTTGAGAGCCTCTTGGTGTGCAAAAGGTTCCAAGAGGCTAGAACCCTAATGTCGGAGATCGAAAACCAGATTGAGTCATTTTTCCTGATGTCGGCCGCCCATTTCCAATCTTCTTTGACTTTGATAAGTTGTTTGAACTTGTTCCAACTCTTCCACAGGGAGCACACAAGGTTGGAGCCTTTAGGAGAAATTGGAATTGGGGAGAATAAAGGGGTAAGGAGGTCTAAATCCTTCCAACTCGGAGAGGCCCACTAGCATAATTGTGTTCATGTTCCTAAAAATGAGCTTGGCCCAAGAGGTCTCACAATCGCACCAAGCCTTGATGATCCATTTTTCCACCATCTTAATAGCCATGCCTTTGATATCCAGAATGCCAAGACCCCCATAATCTTTTTGGTTGATGCAGGTAGACCATTTAATTTTGGGAACACCTCTTCTGTTGTGGTCCCGAGTCCAAAGAAAGTTTCTGCAGATTCTTTCCAATTTTCTAAGTTCTTGATCTTTCGACCTCCAACAAGAGAGGAAGTTAATGGTCGAAGAGATGAGGAAGGTATTAATTACCATGGCACGGCCCGTGAGGTTGATTTGCATGCCCTTCAATACACTAACTTCTGGTCTAGTGTAGAAAGGACCCAATTCCAATGCTACTCCATCGAGACACCAAAGCCCATTGGAATACTGAGAAGGCAAAAGACCTGACCCAAGAGGATACTTTAGCACCCATGGTCAACCAGTAGTTGGGGCAGAGGTCCGAGGATGGCTCTGAAAGCACTTTTGGAGTGGTTAATTCTAGAACCAGATGCCTTGTAGAAAGTGTGAAGGCACTCCCAAAAGGCCTCGATGCTTGTCAGATCATTGTGCACAAATGCATTCATGTCATCTACAAATAGTCTCATGATCATTTGACCATGGTTGAAAGATTGAGAGAGACCTTTAATATGGCCCATTTCCATGTGATGCTGCACAAGATGGCTAAGTCCTTCCGTGGCAATAGCGAAGAGCAGAGGGGCTAGAGGGCATCCTTGCCTAATAGAGCATTTTAATCTTATAGTCTTTAATAATAGGCCGTTGATATTTATTTGCATTGATGCATTCCCCAGCAATGTAGCGATCATCTTAGTGAATTTTTTACTATAGCCGAGGTCTTTGAGAGATTGCAGAACAAAGTCCCATTCAAGCTTGTCGTAGGCTTTGTTGAAGTCGATATAAGGAAAACAATGTCTTGCATGGACTCTTGAACAAAATTGAGACTTTCCCAAATATCAATGATGGCTTCAAGTATTGATCTTCCCTTGATGAAACCTTTTTGGTCCTCACTGAGCCACCACTTCAAGTGACACAAAATTCTGTTGGCAATTACTTTCGCAAGAATCTTGTATCTTGTTTGAAGCATCATGATTGGGTGCCAGTTTTCAATCCTATTCTTGTTACCATTTTTATGTATAAGCTTGATAATGCCGTTGTTTAGGCATTTGGGGAGGGCACCAAAAACTAGTGCCTCTTGGCAAACCAAGCGCAAAGGGGTGTCCACCACCTATCTGAAAGACTTTAAAAATTTGTTTCTGAGGCCGTCACAACCCAGGATTTTCCCATTTGGGAGTGTATCGATAACTTCAAGTATCTCATTATTTGAAATGGGTGCATCAAGGAGGGGCTTAAAATTATGCGGAATTCTTGATGGAGAGGCTCTCGAGATGGTGGCCATGCATTCCCACCTATGGGGGGAAAGAGGCATCGAAAACCCGAGGAGATTAGTAAAATGGTTGACAATAATGAAACTGTTTTCTTCTTCCCTTTTGCATTCAACCCCATTACAACCTATTAGGAAGGGAATAGAGTCTCTATTTTTCTTACTCTTGAGGATGCCACACATCTCTTTAGTTGGTTTGTCAGCCTTACTCACCCACCAGTCTTTGAAGTATACTTGCAAGTTTTTCTTTTGAATTTCTTCTTTGTATCTCAACATGCCTCTAAATTTTTCATAGCCCCATATGGTAGTGGTAGTTCCCTTTCTTCACTTCTTCCTCAAGGCACCAAAGCCTCTAATATAGCTTCTCTCTTCGCCTCCATCGAACATTTCAAAGCATCTTGTGGGTCCTGACCAAAATTTGACAAGTCTTCACAACCAGAACCCTCCAACATTTGGCCGATGAGGCACCATTGGTGAATGCCAAGTTCCATACCCAGGTAATTTCTTGATGGAATGGAAGGGAGAAAGACATCGGGGAAGCATGAAACTAGGGTGCTTTTTTGAATTCGGCAATGAGCTTGAAAGTGATAATAATAGGGTAGTGGTCCGATATGACAAGGTCAATGTGTTGAGACATGTCGGGCTAGCCCCATTGACGGATAATGTTTTATGCAATATAGCTTCTATCGAGTCTTGCTTTCCTCAAGTCATCCTTAGATTGGAGGTTCGACCAGGAGAAGTCATTCATATCTTTAATCTCCACTAGGTCCAGATGGAGCTTGATTTGATCTCTGATATCTTTCTCTTAACCATCAATGGAGTGTCCCCTGTTGTCCCATCGGTCTGAAGGGTCTTCCACAATGTTGAAGTCCCCGTAGAGCATCACGTTGTGGGAGAACGAGTCAAGAGAGGCCCAAGTGTCAATCGGCTTTGACTCCGTGTTTGGGGTATACATGGAGACCATGGTGAATTGGAAGGTGCCCCCGAAGGAGGCGGCAATCCAGCAATGTTTCTAATCCTTGCAGGAGTTGACAAGTCTATCGAAACAAAACTTATTTATTCCAATAGCTGTGCCACCTGCCCCCCTAGGGTGTGAAGTGGTGACCTAGACATGGGCTGAAGAGATACGTTTGAGTCATTTCTGAAGGTCCTCTTGACCATCGATTTTAATCTCTTGCACTCATATGAAGTTCGGGTTTAGGCTATTTTCCTGAAGCCACTGGCCAATAATGGTTGCTCTTGAGGGGTTAGTCAACCCCCCGGCGTTAAATGATATGATAATCATTATGGATGGTTACCCTCTTTGTGGAGAGGTCCCTTGTCTTTTTTCTTCTTGGGTTCATCCTTTCTCCTCAAATAGGAGAGGTCCTGACCACAAATCTTATCTTTAAGGGGGCTCTTCCATGGCATTTCCAATGTTTGTTTCCCCTTATGAATCACCTTTTATGGGAGTGAGTTTAACACTTTATTTGGTAGCATTGATCCAATGACAGAACTCTCACTATCCGGGTTTTCTTCATTGCTAGTTGTGAAACCCTCCTCTTTACTAGTGGTGTAGCCCTCCTAGTAATCCTCTTGGTTGTCATCTTTGTTGATGGTAGTCTCCAAGGTGTTACCTTCGATGTCTACTTCATAGGGATTCCCTCCTAGAAAGTCCAACTCATTGATCTCCTTTTCGAGGTTGCAGTACAAGTTATTTAGAGGAGCCACAACCATGGTGTTCCTCTCAAGGGGCACCCGAAGGCTTCTTTTCCTTCTATGTCTAACTTTCCTGAACCCTTCTGAGTCTGTCTCTGAGTTCCTAGTGTCTTTCTCTTCTTTGATGATAGGTGTATGCGCTTGTGCCTTAGAATTAGCCTCATCTTCTTTGTCGGCTTCTTGGTTTTGTTTGTTTTTAGAGATTTTCTATTTCTGCGGGCACTCTTTAATCCTATGTCCTTCAAGACCATAGTGAAAGCATGCATTTGGCAAATTCTTGTAAGTGATTTCCTGCTCCCAGGCTTCCCCTTCCCCTAATTCTATAGAAATCTTCAAGGGGAGAGCTTTGTTAAGATCCATCTCGACACAGATTTCAAGGTGCCATTGCGCATTGAAGGAATACTTCACTCCTTCGTAGATGAAGGCCCCGACATCCTCCCTTGAGGCCAATGGTTGACCAATTGGTGCTACAACATCCCTCAAGAAATCATACAAGAAAAAGAGAAGGTTGGGAAGCTCAACCCAGAGTGGGTAGCGTAGGGGTTTAGACTTGTTTGGAATGAAATCTCGAAACCACTTAAACAGGCATAAGGTAGACCTCCAAACTTGCCATGTGCCCACCTGTAGCACTTGGAATGCTATCTCCTCATTCTCGAAGACCAAAAGTAAGTGGCTCGCTAGCAAAAACTAGCATTTGCTCGCAACGAGGCCACGTGAGAACCACTCCTTTTGAAGCCATAGATGCACTGACTCAAAGGGGGGATTTGGGCCGAACAATTGGTCAATCAGACATGTTTTCAAAATCTCTTCTTGCTTTGCCAAGATGAATTCCCTGCTTAAAGAAACCACGAGGGAAGCGCAATAGGGAGAATATCTTGAAGCCTCGCAAGGACCCAACACTGGCGGGGGTCCCACATTGCTGACCACCAAGGACTGGAGTACATTAGCCATGGGAGCTAGGAGTAGGCCAAAACTAAGACACCTTCTTCAACCAAACTTCCACTACTGCTAATTTAACTCGCTCAAGAAGCCATTCACAAGTCCAACTTACAGAATGAGAATTAGAATGTCTATTAAGAACTCCTTACCTAAGATGTTTTGCTTTTGATAACGATGTTGGTCCAAACGATGCTAGATCTTTAATCAATCACGATTTATCATTTTTTCGTAATCAGCGTTCTCCACCAAATCCACGAACTCGCCCAATGACTACTGCTTGCATTAAAGCGTTATGCCCGCAAATCCGCTCCAAGCTTCATCAATGAAGGCAACGACATCGACCTTGAAGACTAACTAACACATGAGGACACAAAGAATTAAGTGTACTTTGTTGTTCAAGAAATGCCAACTTAGTAATAAAGCCCCCACGCTGTCGCACGATGCTCCAACCACCTCTGGCATGACGGATCGGGATGATCCAAATAACACACCATCCCGATGGCTCCAAACACACCGTGATGTAGCCACTCCACCGCGCCAACCAGTAGATCATGTACCAGAGGATCAATCATTTAGTAACAATGAGCATTAAAGGTTGCGGGTCTGAGTAACGATGAGCGGGGAAAGATGAAGATGAGCATCACAATAACGAGTAGACAGTTGAGTAATGATGAGCATGAACAATAGCGAGCCGACATTTAGAGACAACACACTGTCGTGATGGCTCAAAACAACTCACCATCACGATGGCCCAAAACAACACACCGACGTGATGGATCAAATCACACGATGGCGATGCAGGTCCGTCGTTGCCAACTGCGAGATCACGAACCTGAGATTTAGCCGTTAAGTAAACCTGCATAGTTAACATTGCGATTCTTCACTGAGAAATGATGAGCATGAACAATAGTGAGCAGAGAGTTCTTGTATGGTTTCCTTGTCTTCATCCTCGAGCTTCATATTGACTTGTCGCTAGGAATTTTGATCATCGTCGGAATCATTGTCATCATCATGGGGCCACCAATAGTACAGTGACTATCTATCACTGAATTTGTGTGTTGCCGATGTGCTAGATGTTGGATCACTGGTTTCCGATAGATCTCAACTTCTATGAGTTCTCCTTCATCGCAAGGATGAGTCTTGATGCGAGTGGAAGCTCCAGCATTCGTTAGTAGCACCAGCTACATCCTCAAATGTTAATGCAGCTATGGCGGGCAGCTACGGCATCATATACAGACACACGACGACAACAGAAAATTATCGACTTCCAGAGAGAACAAAATTCTACAACGCGTGACAGCAGCAGCGTTTGTTTCACGGCGGTGAAGTATTCTATTACGATTTCAGTTTTTTATGTTTTTACATCATTTAACACGTCATCAATTCTCCCCCTCAAGCTCAGAATGAGCTTGAATACAAAACGAAAGATATACATATGTCCATACAAGATGAAATAACATGAAATGAAATCTAGATACAAACTAAAGCTTTCTAACTCCTAAAGCTTCTCTGAAGTAGATGAACTAATTTTCTTTCGGAAGAGCTTTGGTGAAGATATCCGCCACTTGTTCTCCAGTGTTGATGTGAATCAGCTCCACTTCTCCTTTGATGAACTTCTCACGGACAAAGTGATAATAAACTTCGATGTGCTTCGATCTCGCATGATAAACTGTATTCTTCCGTAGCATAATGTTGCTCACATTGTCACAATAGATGACCACCTTTCCGTCGATGTAGACTCCCATGTCTTCGAGTAGGTACTTAATCCATGTTGCTTCACAAACGGCTTGTGTAATGCCTCTATATTCAGCTTCGGTACTTGATAAAGCGACAGTTGGTTGCTTCTTGCTACTCCAAGAAATGATTGCACTTCCAAGCGAAAATGAAAATCCACTCGTTGATCTTCGATCCATGACATTTCCTTCCCAATCTGCATCCGTATATGCATATATACATGGCTGAACTTTTCTCTCATAAAACAAACCAAAATTACATGTTCCTTTCACATATCGCAATATGCGCCACACTGCATCCAAGTGCACTCTACATGGTTTATGCATAAACTGACTTACCAAACCAACTGCAAAACTCAAATCCGATCTTGTCTTTGTTACATAAGTCAAACTTCCAACCATTTTTCTATACATATGAGCATCATGCAAGTACTTTCCATCATCCATAAGCTTAACATTAGCATCAAGTGGCATATCAACAGGTTTGCATGCACTCATACCAAATCTCTCAAGCATTTCAAGCATATAATTGCGTTGTATCATCCAAATTCCCTCTTTCATTGAAATTACTTCAATTCCCAAAAAGTATTTTAGCTCTCCTAAATCCGACATCAAAAATTCAGATTTTAGTTGCTTTTTGAAATCAGCAATCCTCTTCTCATCATTGCCAGTAATGATCAAATCATCGACATAGATCACTAGTAGAATCGTTTCGCTTCCTTGATTCCATACAAAGAGTGAATAATCAGCCTTCGATTGCATAAATTTCAGATCCAACAACTTCTTAGTGAATCGTTCACACCATGCTCTTGGAGCTTGTTTCAAACCATAAAGCGCTTTCTTCAACTTGCATACATAGTCAGGATACTTTGGATGCACATAACCTTCTGGTTGCTGCATATAGACTTCCTCATGCAATTTTCCATTCAAGAATGCATTCTTAACATCCTTTTGATATAATTTCCAATTGTTCATAGCAACCCATGCAATCACGCTTCTTACCATTGTCATTTTCACCACTGGACTAAATGTTTCATCATAATCCAATCCATATACTTGTGCATATCCTTTTGCAACTGAACGTGCTTTAAATCTTTCCAATGAACCATCACTTTTGCACTTCACTTTGTATACCCATTTACATCCAATAGCTTTCTTATTAGGTGGCAATTTCACTAAATCCCATGTATCATTCTTCTTCAAAGCATTCATCTCATCATCCATTGATTTACACCAATCTTCACTTTGTGATGCATCATGAAAATTCTTTGGTTCCTCATGCTTAATTCTTTCTGTCATGTATGCATAATGAAGCTTCATAGACTTATTGTATAGATTCAATCTATCCATAGGATGTTTTACTCTCGTAGATCCTCTCAAAGGTGTTTCTTCATGCGTCTCTTTCCTTGCGTGTGGGGGAATATATTTTTCCTTCATATTTTTCAACATGCCAGGTGTAACTATCTCATCTTCAATATCTGAATCAGACATGTACGTATCTTTTCCTTTCTCCTTTCTTCTTGCATAGACCTTTGCATTTTCACTCCATGACGTTTCAGGTGTAGGAAACTTATATGAACCATAGTCGTGACTCACTTCATGGTCAAAATTCCTATGACGTGTTCCTGGCTCACCATGAATATTCTGCATAGAATCATCCATATCGTTCTCTATCACAGCCATGTCTTTGGGTGCGTACCATGATGCTTTTTCATCGAATATAACATCTCTACTCACTATACATTCTTTTGTAACAGGATTATAACATCGATATCCTTTCTTCTCTTCTCAGTATCCAAAAAATATGCACTTTTAGATTTTGCCTCGAATTTATGTCTCAACTGACTAGGCACATGCGCATAACAAGTACTTCCAAAAACTTGTAAATAGCTAACATTAGGCTTATGCTTCCATAGCCTCTCATAAGGTGTGAGATCATGAACCATGCCTGTGGGAGCTCTATTTATAACATGGACAACTGTATGACAAGCTTCTGCCCAAAACATATCTGGCATGTTCTTTTCATTCAACATGGCTCTAGCAGCTTCCTCAATCACACAATTTTTACGTTCTGCAACACCATTTTGCTGTGGTGTGTATCTACAAGATAATTGCCTTTTGATTCCATGATCACTTAGGTACTGATCAAATTCTCTTGAGATATATTCTCCCCCTGAATCTGATTGTAGGCATTTTATATACATTCCCAATTGCTTTTCAACCATATTTTTGAATCTCACAAAGCACTCAAAGACTTCACTCTTATGCTTCACGAAGTAAATCCATGTATATCGGCTATAATCGTCAACGAATATCAAGAAATATAGTGAGCCACCAACCGATTTTGTTCTAGCAGGTCCAACCACATCACTATGTATTAGTTCTAGTGGCCTCCTTCTGTGCATTTCTCTTCTTGGAAACTACGTTGATGTTTTCCAAATGGGCATGCTTCACAAATTCTTTCAAAGTTTAGGTGACCAAATCTTGGTAGTCCACGCACTAACATTTGCTTTTCCATGGACTTCAATTTTCTCAAATTGATATGACCAATTCGTTTATGCCATAATTCAGCTATATCTGAGTATTCACTATTCTTAGCGTACATGTTCTCATAAAGGGGTGTACCCATGTCAAACGTGAACAATCTACCCATCTTCTTTTCGTGACCAAGCAATTTTCCTCTTTTTCCATACTTGAAATCGTGTATAAAACAGCCATGTTTATTGAAAATAACTTCCATGTCTTGATCTGCTAGCTGACCAACTAAAACTAGGTTCTTTGTAATGCTAGGCACATGTAAGACATAACTTAATGTGTTTCGAACACCATTTCTTTGTACTAGAGGTACATTCCCAACATCGTTAATCACATGTAAGGTATCGTCACCAGTTGCTACATACTCTTTAGTCTTCAAAGCTTCTTTTGATTCAAACCAATTTCCAATGCTCGTCATGTGGTTTGTGCAACCAGAGTCTATGTACCACTTCATATCATTTCCAGGTTTTGACATACTATTCAACACATGCTCCATCGCAAACATATTATCTCTGCCATAGTCTCTATATGAACTTTCAGTAGAAAAATTTCCATGTGCCGCATAATGGCTTCTACCTCTTCCTCTTTGACTATTTTGCTTATAATAACAATCTTTCTCAAAGTGGCCATATTTTCTGCAATGGTAACAATTTCCAGGTGCCTGCGATCTTCCTCTACCTCTAGAGTATGATCTTCCTCTACCTCTTGGCATATCCACTATATTTGCATTTCTAGAAAATGATCGTCCATGACTAGAACCTCTTTCTCTATTATGAAAGAATGCATGATCTCTCGAATTACCACTTCCAGATTCATTCAAACCAAGTTTTACTTCTTCTGTCATGCAAAGAGATACTAGCTCGTCAAAATCTGACATAGTGTCTCTCACTGAGATAGAATTATCTAAGTTCTTGTACTGCGGTCCTAGACCATTTAGCATAACTGAAACCATATCATCATCTTCGACTTTGCAATTTATGGAAGCTAAATCATCAGTGATCTTCCTAATTTCAGCCACATAATCTGTTATGGACCTATTTTCTCGTTATACACTATGCAACTTTTGCTTTAAACGAATTTTTCTAGCTTCTGTAGATGTACCATATATCTTATGGATTATATCCAAAGCTTCCTTCGGTGTGCTAGCTTTCATAATATGTGGAATCACGCTCTCTGATATACATAGCGAAATCCAATGGAGAACCTTTCTAGATATTTCTATCCACGTTTTATATTCTTTTTGCTCTTCTGCATTCGGATTCTCTGGCAACTCAGGACACTCGTCCTCTCCATTCACTAGTCCCCATAGACCTTTTCCCATCAAGAAATTTTCCATCCTATATGACCATATGTGGTAATTGTCTTTATTCAGCTTATCACCAACTATTTGTGCAATATTATCACCCATCCTTGCAATTTAAGCACTTTTCTATGCTATGGCAATTTTATGGCGAGGCCTAGAAAAAATTCGACAGAATTTTGGCTCTTTTTCTAAATATATGCACCAAAAACTGAATCTTCACAAGTAATCTCAATGATTTTCCTCTTATTCTAAGCATTCCCTACGTCTCTATGCACTTATATGCTCGATTTTTACCTCTCCGAAAAAATTTCGGTAGTCTCCTTTGTCCAAACTATATATGAACCAAGTCAACCATAGTCACTCCACTCCAAAAACCCAAACTCTGGGTAAAAGCATCAATAAGAGTCCGTAACGTAAGCAAATATACTCTAACGGGAGGCCTCAAAAATATACATTCATCCCGTGATCGATACACGAGGTCTTTCGACTGTCTTCTCTTTGTTCTTCCACCTATATCACCAGAGTATCTCCAAGCATGAGAATACACCAGTTAAAAACCTTACCACGTCCCTCAATTTTGTTTAAATTCAAGGTTTTCAGTTGGGTAATATGAAACCTAACAAGGCGCGTGAGTTGTCCAATTAAGGACCCACAATATCATACATTCGTCTCACAACGTGTGAGTAATGTCCATTCAAGGACCCGCAAGAAAATACATGACGTCGCCTGCCACATGCAATCAAAAGGAAAACCAAATCTCAACACGTACCTCCTGAAAGGAGCATCGGATAATCTTCTTCTACGATATTTGTTTCTAAACTCTGAAACTAGATCTCATAACTTCGCATATATGAGCACGACTTCAAACCACTGAATCTTTGATCTTTTTATATGCACAATGCTATAGTCTCTTGTATTCTTCACTATTCTGGTTGTTGATTTCACTCTTCAATCATATTTGATTAACTGTCCAAGCTTCATTAACTCCTTCATAAAACTGCTGCCATCTTTATTTCGAATAAAGCTCTGCAGATAATTCTAGTAGGTCACCTCTCTCATGCTTCTCTATAAATGTATACTGAATGGCTTCGAGCTCTTCACACGGATAGGAAGCAATGATTACAGAAGATAAGGTGATTGTCAGATACGGCTGTGTGACTCTTCGCTCGTGGTTTTAGCAAAACTATGTTTGTTCGTAGGCACTAATGACAGAGAGGTTTCGGCTCTGATACCAGACTGTTAATGCAACTATGGCAGGCAGCTATGGCATCATATACAGACACAGAACGACGACAGAAAATTATTGACTTCGAGAGGAACAAAATTCTACAACACGCGACATCAGCAGCGTTTGTTTCACGGCGGTGAAGTATTCTATTACGATTTCAGTTTTTTATGTTTTTACATCATTTGACATGTCATCATCAAACACATATAGTGTCCATCAATAGCACCATCTCCATCCTACTCGAGCATCATGATGCTCTAGATATCTATGAAGAATACTTCCTTGAAAGATCCATCATGATGGATCAAATCACACCGTCATGATGTAGACGCTTCAATTTCGTGCGTCGTTGAATTTGTGTGTCGTCGATGTGCTAGATGTCGGATCACTAGTTTCTGATAGATCTCAACTTCTATGAGTTCTCCTTTGTTGCAAGGATGAGTGTTGATGTGAGTGGAAGCTGTAGTGTCCATCAGTAGTGCCAACTACAGCCTCAAACATATCTAATGGCATCTGTAGTCTGCTCTAGCATCATGATGCTCCAGCTGTCTATGAAGAACACTTCCTTGAAAGATCCGTCCAAAAGATAATATTTCATCTCAAATGAAAACCTAAACATTAAGTGCTAAATGTTTTTCACATTTTTTTGGCCATTCAACAATTGCACTGTTCAGGGTCATAGTGGCTTCCTTATGCCCTACATCATTAGTCTTGGAAACTTTCTATTGTTCAAAGAGTTTCTCACAGACAATAACACTAGTAAAGACTAATGTATATGGATCGATAAAGATAAAGGATAAAGATGAACAAGTCTAGATATAACATTTGAGGGGAGAAATATTTCAAAATGTTAAAGTTTGGATGAGATACAAGAGATGACCAATTCAAGCAGTAAGGGCCATCGGAGGTTCTCGGATTTCCCTAATCACTTGAATTGGCACTGTCTTATCTCTCCTAAATAAAATAGCTTATATATGGCATAGGTAAGTGGAAAATTGATGAAGATATAACATTTGAGGGAAAAAGCATATCTGAATGGCAAATCCTCGATGCAATACAAGGCATGACCAAGTCAAGAGATTAGGGCCATCGGAAGGTCTCTGATTGCTCTATTCGTTTGAATTGATCCTATCTTTTTTCTTGAAAAAAATTAATTTATACAGGCCACATACTATAGGTAAGAGAAGAAAAGATGAAGATAAATGATTTGAGGGAAGAGACACATCATATTGATGAATTCTTGATGCGATACAATACATGAAAAATTCAAGCAATTCGGGCCACCTGAAGTTCCCGGATTGCTCTATTCTCTTGGATTTTTCATGTCTTTTTTCTTTATAATATATTAATTTATACAAGCCATAGAGTACACTCCAAACATAAACAAATAAAGACATAACATTTGAGTGAAGAAATAAATGGAAAAAAACTCAAGAAGGTTGAAACTATGATTTCGATCTAGACACATGAATTACAAACATGCTATCTTTAGGATCAAGATTGAATGGCATCAATTCTAAATACATAATTCTATAAATACATTGCTCTGAAGGGTTCTTTCTGTACATATTTTGTATTCACAACATCATAGAGCAAAAAATATCTTCCAACTTATGTTGGAAATACATTCGAATGCTACCTTGTGCTAATCATACATATTGAAGAATGTACATCTAATTTTTCTTCTCATGATATTTCTTGTTGGAAACTTCACGTTCATGTTTTTTCTTTGGAACATGCTTTAATGGAGAATGAATAAGATGATCTTTCCAACTCTTATCATGTTTCTTTCTATCGACTAGTGGTCGAGGCGAGTCTAGATCATATGGACAAATAACATCTCTCATGATGTTATGAATTGCTCTTTCTCTTACCAAAAGGATCCATGCATTTGGATAATCAGATAAATTTAAAAAATAATCAAATAAATTTAAGTCTTGACTATAAAACTTGCACTCTTAGAACATTAGTACATTCGTAATTACTCTCCATCCACATGATATGTAGTCTTTTTGTAATGGCACATGTATTTGCATATAATAAATTTTTTTCTCTTTATTTAATTTGCAAATGCTTTGATATTTTCGATCAAGGTGCATCTTCAAAATCTTGGTATTAAAAATTAAAGCTTAGTATTTATTTAAGTCAATTATTATTAAACTCCAATGACCTCTCAAATATTCCATATCCTCTCTAAATTATTTTTTGAAGAAATGATCCATTTGTCCACGCTTCTAAAGAATACATTGAGTCACAAGTAGATCCGAGATAAATGCCTTCCTTGAAACAACCTCTTGACATTTCTAGAGAAGGAGCCTACAAAATAAAATCTAGACCAGATGTATCAAAAAGGCTTTCAATTACTGAATAAATGATGAATATATTATGGCCTCTAGAGAATATTTGAGACCTATGTTGACAATGTCATTATAGATTTCAACATTGAAGTTTCTCAACATATACATCAGAACAAAAGTTTTGAATGGAGACGACGGATTCAAGTGATTAGGTCCATCCAACATTCTCCAATTGCCCTTATCACTTGAATCAGCTGTGTCGAATAATGAAATCCCTAAAGTGCTTTCATGTGTATTCCATGACATAAATATATAGTAAGATATTTGTAATATTGAAAAAAAAAATATACATTAAAAGATTGGTCTCAATTTAGACGGGCCATTCAAGAGATTAGGACTACCTCTACTTCTTTGATGTCTCTAATCGATTGAATTAGTTGTGCCTTTTTTCTTCATCAACACTTGATGACACGTGAAATTCATCGCATAAACAAATGAAGAAACACTCCTTGTAAGGAGGAAAATAAAATAAGCATCATATACTTGTTCTCTTTGGAGAGGATCGATTCAAATGATAAGGGTCATCCGAGCTTCTTTGATGGCCCTGCTCGTTTGAATCCATCATCTCCAAAGATCTGTTATATTTTTAGCTATGTGAATGAATGCTTTATATATAACGACGTAAATGGACACTCCAAAAAACAAAAAAATGCATATCTCAGCTTGCACACGAAAAGACTTCAATAAGCAATGAGCTAAGGTTATTTGTTGCTTATTATATAGAAGCAGTTATTATATTAAAAATGTTTTCAATAAAAAAAATGGTATTTGGATCAAGAGACTAGTGAAAGTATTTTTCATTGAAAAAAAATTTGAGATTGAGGGATTTTTCGATTTAAACTCTTTCGACCGAAAGAATTTTAACTCTAAAGTTGAATCGATTCCAAAATCTTAAATGATTCAAGGTTCTTCCAATATACTGACGTGTCATCAAATAATTTGATTGGATATGAGGTCTTTGTATAAATTGATAAATATTCGTGAATAAACAAATACTCGAATAACAAATAATGCAACATAAGATGGGTATTGAAATTTCAAACCCTCTAGCATAGTTCAAATGAAGACATTGTTTTGCTCTAGGAAATTGTCCATCGGAAGCCCCTATGCTACTTAATTCCACCCCTTGGCGTAAGAGATCTCATCATGAAGTCGAAGACATTGATCATCTCTTTTTGGCTTACCCAAAATGCAAAAGAATTCGGAACTCCTCACAAAAGATTCTCAAGTTGGTGTCATACTGCCTAAATATAGCAAGATCACAAAAGATTCTCAAGCTGGTTTCCTGAAGAAAGAGATTAGATGCTCGATGGCCTTGTGAAAAATGAGTAGAAATGAGTCCCCTTGAAAGATATGAAGGAGCGATGTGGGACTCATTTAGGCGACTGTATTACAGTAACCATTACATTCTTTGTAATCTACAACTAAAACTATCCTTCGTAATCTACGTACAAAAATCGTCCAAATTTCATTCCATTATGCAGTATTCATCGATACAAAGAATGAGGAGAGACAGCTACAAAATCATGAATATCAGGATCGTGTATCGCGATTCGCGAGAGCACCAAAACTAGAACTCATCTTCATAATAGGTTATGAGTTTCCAACTCTCTAGTTGGTTACTTAGGTGTTTGGGCATTGTCCACGCTGCTGCTCAGCTGATTTAGTCCATCTTTGTTTTTCATCAAGTTCGACATGAAGTCCTCAATATGCTTGGAAGACGATCCATTAGGTCGCACTGCCAGCCTTGAGGATTTCCGTAGGTCCATCGCCCTCTTTCGCAGCAGCTCTCCTTCTTCTCCAAGGACAGCTGTCACCGCTCGATCGACATCAGAGCTATCAACTTTCTGCTGGACATTCCTCCTAAGGGGCACGCCCGTCTTCCAAACGTCGCAAAGAAAGGTGCAATTCGTGGTCTGATCTGACACAATGGGGAAGGGAACCAGCGGAACTCCCATACTAACAGCTTCGAGGGTTGAGTTCCAGCCACAGTGTGTGAGAAACCCACCTACCGCAGGATGCGCCAGAACTTGCAGCTGCGGAGCCCAAGGGATTATGAGCCCTCGATCTTTCGTATTCTTTATGAATCCTTCTGGCAACATGTCTGCTAAAGTACGTGTGGATGATATAGGTCTTAGTACCCAAAGGAAAGGTTTGCCGCTGTCTTTGACACCGTTCGCGATGCTTTGCAAGTCCTCGACAGGAGGGGTACACATGCTGCCGAAAGAGAGGTACAATACAGAATGCTTCTTCTGCTTATTGAGCCATTCCAAGCACTCTGTGTTCTCAGAGAACAAACTTGATCTAACGCTCACCACATTTACAGATCCCTCTTCCAGAGAGTCTGACGGAAGCAAGGGACCCACAAGGGAGACAGGGCAGGGCACCTCTTCCTGCAAAGCGCTATATGCATCGTGCTCCAACTCTTCGAATGTGTTGATTAAGAGTCCGTGGCAGTTGCGAAAGATTTGAAGCTGGTCTGTTATTAATGTCAGCAAAGGATCGTCCATGCTATTCACATAGAGAAAGGTGGGGGTATCTGAAAGACTAAGAGGTGGCAAACCAGGAATGTAGTCAAGTTTGTCAGAAATTGCCGCCACAGGATTCTCATTGCCGTCAATGCACTCTTCAAGAGTCACGATAAAGGTAAGAACCCAGGCAACATGTGGTCAAGAATCAAGAAATGCTAACAAAATTTGTGGTCAAGAATCAAGAAATGCTTTTTAAGAACATCTGTGGGCTGTTGCAGCCCATGAGCAAGCTGCTGAGGTGAGCTACGCCAATGCAAGCTGCAGATATAACCAAAGTGATTGGAAGAGAGGATTTACAGTTTTCATGCTTAACTAAGAGACATTCTCATATTTAACGGTTAAAAAGGATGAATTGAGTGAACAGTTCCTGCATTTACAGTTAAAGTCTCGAGTGACAATCTTACTTGGTTGATTATTATACGGGAAGAATCCATTGGCATGGAGAAGAGGCAAGTGGTAATAAATTGAAAAGACCGCTGCAGATTGCGTCCAAAAGAAGAAAGTTGGAATTCTTAGCTCTGATGAGACGTCGTGGATCCACGGCCAGAAGGAGCCGAATATGACACAAGCAACCGAATGTCTCTGATGCAGTTTCTCAAGCAGCTGCTTCAAGGGTTCCCTCATCTTCACAGATGCAAGGTGCAATTTAGGTAGTCCAGGTAGGATGTCCGTGTAGTTGAAGCCTTCAGGTAAACCGTCTTCAAGAGAAAGGAGCTGAAGCTTGCCCCTAAAATACTCATCCTTGGGCGGATTATTAGAGTTGCGAAACGAGGATGTCGAACCATCTACTGCGTCAGTGGAAGACGCTGTAGACGGAGTGGCACAAAAGGCCTGTCTTATGCGACTATGGTGATGCTTGATATTGATGAAAGAGATCTTTACAGGATACCTGTCTATGAGCACTTTCGCGAACTGCATCATAGGATTTATGTGGCCCTGGACAGGGTAGGGCATCATCACAATGTGGAGCTCTTGTTCTGGGCGCTGTTTCTGATCCACTGGAATGGGGGATATATGCCTCTCAGACGGAAGTATGGACTTCCTGTAGATGTCGTCGTGCAGCGTTTTGCATGCAACTTCTCTGTGATCTGCAGAGTCTGGACTCTGTCGGACCGCCATGCCTACTATACCGTGTGCGTCAGAGGGACCGCCAATACCGGGCAATATGGGGGACGCTTATTGCAGAATGTGAAAAAATGTGGCACCCTCATCTTGCTCGGGCCGATTTATTTAAGGTACGGTGGTCGACCTCAGTCGGAGTTGTGCAAATATGAGGTTCAGAAGTGAGAGCTGCCCAGTGCCGACTGCCATCTCGAGGTGGAGAAGCGAAGCATGAAGTCAGCTACAGTGAATGAGGAGCCGTCAGCAATGACATTATGAGTCATGACTCATGATACTGCTGTGAAATACATGTGTACTGCTGTGAAATACATGTGGAAGTTAGCAATGACACATTATGACTCATGACACTGCCGTGAAATACATGTAGAAGTTGCAACCTTTTCTGTAAGTCAATGAGATCATGTCCCAACTTCCAAGTACAAGACGGGCAGAAAGTGCTTAGTGAACGACACAGAAAAAGGATGGTTTCGGAATCCACGAGAGATACATTTCTTGTGAGAGATACATTTCTGTGGAGCCTTGTGAGAGATACAAATCACCTCCTTGTGAGAGATACATTTCTGTGGAGCCTTGCGCCCTCGACAATTCTCTCTCTCTGTGTGCAAAAGACCACTCAATACGTGGAGCAAAGGCTTCTAGACGCGCATGACATTCGTATGGTTTAGACATCCATGGCTGAAGAGGACAAGGAGCGCTGCTTTGTCAGTTAACTGCTAGCCAGCAAAAAGCTTGCCTGGTCTTTCTCGCTCGAGCAAAAAAGCAGTAACAGAGTCCGAGCAGCGTAGCGTAATGGCTGACGCCTTGAAGCTGAAGCTGAATGTCCTGAGTTTAAGTCCTGACTGGACATGTCCATGACTACTCATGATGGGTGCCTCTACCTTAAGAGGTTGGGTGTGTCAGTGTGTATTTCCAATTCCTTGTACTCAAAAAAAAAAAAAAAAAAAGCAATAACAGAGTGAACTTCCATTCGTTCGCATAAAGCTTCTAGAATTGTCCTTTTTCATGTACCATCCGTTGCCATAAAGCTTCTAGATTTCTCCCTTGTCATGTACGAGAAACATTTCTCTATTATTACATCTCTATTATCCTCATTCAAAACTTTTGATTGTACTTCTCCAAAATGTTTTTTTTCCTATTATTACATCTCTATGTACTCAATGCTCATTCAAAAGTTTTTATTGTACTTCTCCAACAGGCTTTTGAAAAATCTTGACCTATATTCTTATACCATATTTTGTTCATATATTCATTTTTTTCAAATCTCTTGGACGCTTCAAAATGGGTTATAGATCTACACTTTAATAGAAGTCTCACGTAAAATAATACATACAATAGAAATATCTTCATTTTTTTTATATATAATGCGAACACATTGGAAGAAACGTTTGGAGGAGACAAATAAAGGTGTCAATGATCAAGTACAAAAAGACTGGGGGCTTTTGTCAGCTTTGGCTTGATGTTTTTTTCTCTCTTTATTTATTTTCCATAGTCTTTAGATTAAGGCCTATGTTATCCCTATGTTACTTATTTCTATCCCTATGTTATATCCATCGATAAATCGATAGAATCTTTGCATGCTCCAGACTCAATGATAAATGTCCATCCTCCTTCTTGCTTTTGTTCTTTGAATGTATCCTTGCTCCCCCGATTGGTATTATAGAGATCATTGCTTTCACCAGAACGTGCTTTATATATATATATATATATATATATATATATATATATATATATATATATATATATATATATATATATATATATATATATATATATATATATATATATATATATATTCAACCCAAGGTGATTTAAACTTCGAAATTCACTATTGTACTCACTCGAAAGGCACTTTGTTTCTTTTGTGATATTTTTTATTTAATTTTATCCTTGCCAATACGTGCATAAATTACTTCTTTAAAATTTTCCAAGAAGCAATCAAAGAAAACATCATAGCACAATCAATCTCCATGGTTAGAAGTAACAATGTATTCCATATGTTGGTCTTTGAGGATAAGTTTAATGGTTCCAAATCCCCATTGTGGAGGATGATTGGGATGGTTCCAACTACTCTTTATGGACAAACATGTACCATGTACTAGATGCAAACGGATTACAAATATTTTGCAAGGTGCTAGGTATGTGTCTTGTGTTTGTTACAGGAACTCAAAATATTGTATGTGATATTGAGGATGTCCTAGCTTCCAAGTATGGTTTTAGTCCAGTTTCTTGTCCCCTTGATTTAAAAGAAAAGTGATGTGAGGTGCACTAACTGCCCTATCTTCTAATATAGATCAACATTTATGGGCTTGAAACAATGATTAAATACATGCCTTGATGCTTTTTCTAGATGTGCAATAATCCCTCAAATTGTTTCATGAAGAATCACTAAGGATTCTTAGGATACTCTTACCATATTATATGAGGCAAAAAATGAGGCTTTTGTGCTTGCTTATGAAAACCATTGGAGATTGAGAACATGACTAAAATTACTTCTGTGGATAAGATCCTTAGAAACATCAAAGCTTTTATGGATCAATTTGTTTTATATTAAATGTTTCTAGATCATTCATCTTTGTATATGGTTCTTAATGGGATGCCTAACTATTATTGAATTCTTGCTTCTACTCTTTGATTCATGACGAAAGAAAATCCAAAAGCTTTAGATTTTGAAGGGCCAATTTCCATTTTGATGCATGATCATCAATCTAGGAAATATAGGTCCAATATGTGTGTTATATGTCCATTATGTGTGTTATGGATCATTATGTCATATATATCATTATGTTATATATATATATATATATATATATATATATATATATATATATATATATATATATATATATATATATATATATATATATATATATATATATATATATATATATAATGCGAACACATTGGAAGAAACGTTTGGAGGAGACAAATAAAGGTGTCAATGATCAAGTACAAAAGATTGGGGGCTTTTGTCAACTTTGGTTTGATGTTTGTTTTTCTCTGTTTATTTAGTTTCCATACTCTTTAGATTAAGATTAAGCCTTATTACTTCTTTCTATCTCTATGTTATCTCCATCGATAAATGGATAGAATCTTTGCATGCTCCACACTCAATGATACATTTGCATGTTCCTTCTTGTTGCTTTTGTTGTTTGAATGCATCCTTGCTCCCCCCGATTTGTATCACAGAGATCATTGCTTTCACCGCACCCTTCTCTCTTTCTTTCAAATATATATATTGTTATAAAACTTGATAATTATTATTAAGAAGATATATGATATGAACAAGATTGAAATATCAATGCCAAATTAAAAAAACAACTCAAGGTGTTTTAAACCTCGAAATCCACTATTCTAGTCACTACATAAACACTTTATTTCTTTTGTGATATTTTTCTTTTAAGTTTATCCTTGCCCATAAATGCATCCAAAGTGAGTGACAAATGTAGTAAAGCTCCATAACATATTCTTATAAAATTTTCCAAGAAGGAATCAAAGAAAACCTCATAGTACAATCAATCGCCATGGTTAAGAGTAATAATGTATTCCATATGTTGCTTTGAGGATACGTTTAATGGTTCCAAATGCCTATTTTGGAGGATTATTTGAATCGTTCCAACTACTCTTTATGGATAAACATGATGTATCATGTACCAGATGCAAAGGGATTGCAAATATTTAGCAAGGTGTTGGGTATGTGTGTTTTGTTTGCTATAGGCACTCAAAATATAAGCGATGTATGTAATATTGTTTCTAGCTTCCAAGTATGGTTTTAGTCCTGTTTCTTGTCCCCTTGAAATTTTTATTTTGATTATGTGAGGTGCACTAACTACCCCATCTACTAGTATAGATCAAGATTTACTAGGGCTAGAAACAACACTCAACTAGATGCCTTGATTGCTTTTTCTACATGTGCAATTATCCCTCATACTGTTTCATGAAGAATAACTAAGGATTCTTAGGATACTCTTACCCTTTAGTAGGAGGCAAAAAATGAGGCTTTTTTTTTCTTGCCTATGAAAACCATTGGAGATTGAGAACATGAATGAAGTTACTTCTATGGAGAACATTCTGACAAACATCAAATATTTTATGGATCAATTTCTTGTTGGAGTTAGACGTCTCCGGAAGCACGCAAACAACACAAGGAAGAAGAAGAAGAAGCTTGGAGCACAACACACAATACTGAATGTATTACTAGAGAATTTACAAAGATAAGTAGCCCATTAGGGCAATAGGCGTATATACAAGCCAGGGGAAAAAAACCTCCTAAAGAGGGAAAAAAGAGCCCCGACGGTCCAAAAGTGTTCACACACATAACTACCTAAATATATCAACAAATCCCCCGTGGGAGTGATGCCGTGAACAAGTAGCTGGACCTCATGTATAAGGAAGTGCCAAGCTATGTGGAAATCACTCCACAAAAGGAAGTAAGCCCAAAGCTTTGCAGAAAGCTTCAAACTTCTCCCTAGGCAGAGCCTTCATGAAAAGGTTTGCAATGTTCTCCTACATGGGCACATATGCCAAGCTGATCTCCCCAGTAGAGAACCTCTCCCTGACATAATGATAATGCACCTCAATGTTCTTAGTGTGAGCATGGCACATAGGGTTCTTCGCAACTGCCAATGTGCTCTGACTGTCAGTGAAAATGGTGGTGGCAGAAGACTAACCGACACCCAAATCAACCATAAGGCGTCTGAGACACACACACTAAACAGTAGCTCTGAAAGCTACCTTATACTCAGCCTCACAACTAGAAGTGGCCACAGTAAGCTGCTTCTTGCTCAACCAAGATATACATGAGCTACCAAGCATGAAGCAAAAGCCACTAGTGGACACACGAGTGTCATAGCAACCAGCCCAGTCTAAGTTAGAAAAAGCATGCAAATCTGGTGGTAGTGATCCCCCCTTGGGATAAAACAACCCAAGTAGCCGAGTATCACTCAAGTAGAAAAAGATGCGCTTAACCACCTTCCAATTCTTGACACCTGGGCAATGCATACACGTGCTCATATGTGAGACAACAAACTGAATATCTAGCCGAGTAATGCATAAGTAAATCAGGCATCCAACAGCCTGCTGATAGAGGACAACATCAAATGCATCTCCCACATCATGAAGACTCAACCGTAAACTTGTCTCCAGAGGAGTGGCAATAGGCTTATAGTCTTCAAGGCCAAAACGCTGCAATAATGTGTCAATATATTTCATTTGACACAAAGCCATTCCATCATCAAGTTGAATAAATTGAATGCCCAAATAGTGACGCAAATTGTTGTCAAGATCTTGCTCACGCTCAAACAGAGGTTACGAACGCAGAAAAACACACCCAAGAATAAACGCAACAAGAGACGAGAAAGTACGCAGATTGGGTGCAATCTCCCCCCATGCACTTGTTTCGACAGTCCACAGAGTGCATGTATTTATAGGACTTTTGATTTCGTCGAAAATAGTGGTTACATGAGGGCGGCTTCGAAAAGCAGGCGTGAAACTAAAAGTTGGTAACTTTTACAGAAAGCCATTGCTTTTAATAATAGAAACTGCGGTCTACAACGACCATTATTCTAACCATTACTTTTCTAACAATAGAACCTTCTACGCAGGTTTATTTACAAGCTAAATAATAATTATTTCGGATTATTGATGTCCGCCCTTTCACGCCTTGCACGCTCCTCACGAACCTTCAGCTGCTATATCAAAAACATAAAAAAAAAACACATTAATACATTAATAATTTAACATTTTAATAATGCCTTGTTCAATAATATACAACATGCCTCTCAGTTGACAAGCAACTGACCTCAGTTGATAAAATAATTTAACACTCTAATAATGAGAATACATTGTTCAACATATTCCATGTTACTGTTACAATCCAACAATGCATTGGCCAACATAGTCCATGTTATAATCCAACAATGCATTGGCTATTCGATATTTCAATCCAACAATGCATTGGCTATTCCATATTTCAATCCAACAATGCATTGTTCAACATATTCCATAAGGTATAACATGCCCCTCAGTTGAACAAGCAACTGACCTCAGTTGAAAAAAAATAATAAACATGGATGGCCAGTCACATGTTTCATCACTGAATAAAGAAAATAGGCATGTGCCATGTAAAAATACATGAATGGAAATGTTCATGGAGCTGTTACATTATTAAAAGTATCTGTGAGATGCGGACATAGTCTTTCTAATGAATTTGGGCAAACAAAACTTGAATATGCTCCTATGGACTAAATTCAATATGTAAATGCATCACAATTATCAAACATGTAGGGTAAACTTTAAAGTTAGAAATGAATCCTTAAACTCTTCTTGAAAAGCCTTCCAGGTGCGTGGACAATCTGCACTATGACAAAGATCATTCCATCATTGCTGCGCTCTTCCTACCAAATAATTAGTGGCAAACTCGATTTTCTTATCTTCTGAATATAACTCATCAGAAAAGAAATCGTTGAATAGGGATAGCCATGATAAGACAAAGCGGCCATCTTTTCGTCCATCGAATTGAAGCATAGCATAACGTCCTTGTATGGCTTGTTGAAGTGCTTGAAGTTCTTGGTTCATAATCTCTAACTCTTTCTCGAATGAAACTCCAGGTAAGGGTGAATTACAGAAATCTTCCATGGTGCTCTTGGACCCTTGCTCTCAACCTTGGTGTATTGAACCTTCTTGTTTGCAACCTTGGTGTCTCGATCCCGTGTTCTCAACCTTGCTTGGTATCTTGAACACTCAATCAAGTGCCACCCAAGGATTTTGAAGGAATTCACACTTCCAAGCTAGCTCATTGGAAAGTTCGTTCCGAGAGCTTTCCAACGGTATATTACACGCCTCAATCCGATCTACGGAGTGAGAGATACACTTGATTTTTTCTTGGGTCCAATCTTGAAATCGACGCGCGCGCCTTCCACAAGTAATAAAGAGAGAGAACTTGAGTACAACTCCAAGAGATGGTGGAGTGGTCAAAGTACTTCCCTTAAAAGTAGGAGGTTCTGGGTTCAAATCCTCCTACCTTAGGGACTCTAAACCTCTCTATTACCACTCAAAAATTAAAATTGCCTCGCGCGTAGCCAACGGCTGCCAACGGTCGCCAAGGGAGCCTTGGGTACCAATGTTGCGAATGTATTGCCTAAGTTATTGCCTAAGTTCTTTGCCTTAGTCGACGCCTTGTGAAAACGTAGGTGAAAACGTAGGTTCTGGTTCTAGATCAGAAACAGAAACAGAAACAGAAACAGAAACCGAAGACGAAACAGAAACTGAAACCGAAACCAAAACCAGAGATGGAGATGGAGATGGAGATGGAATTCAGAATCGCGAACAGAGAATAGAACCCTCTGTATTGACGCGTGCAGAGCTCTGATACCACTGTTGTCAGGATCTTGCTCACGCTCAAACAGAGGTTACGAACGCAGAAAAACACATCCAAGAATAAACGCAACAAGAGATGAGAAAGTACGCAGATTGGGTGCAATCTCCCCCCATGCACTCTGTTTCGACAGTCCACATAGTGCATGTATTTATAGGACTTTTGATTACGTCGAAAATAGTGGTTACATGAGGGCGGCTTCGAAAAGCAGGCGTGAAACTAAAAGTTGGTAACTTTTACAGAAAGCCATTGCTTTTAATAACAGAAACTGCGGTCTACAACGACCATTATTCTAACCATTACTTTTCTAACAATAGAACCTTCTACGCAGGTTTATTTACAAGCTAAATAATAATTATTTCGGATTATTGATGTCCGCCCTTTCACGCCTTGTATGCTCCTCACGAACCTTCAGCTGCTATATCAAAAACATCAAAAAAAACACATTAATACATTAATAATTTAACATTTTAATAATGCCTTGTTCAATAATATACAACACAAATGCCCTAAATTAGACATCTCAAATGAGGCATGCAAATCAGCCTTAAAATCAGTAATATGCTTCTCAATAGGACCAGTGAGCAGCATGTCATCAATATAGACAACAATGATCATAAGCATATCATTAGCATGCTTAACATATAAGGTGCACATGTAGGTGCAAAGGTCTCATCAAAATCAATGCCTCTTTCCTGTGCATAACCCTTTGCAACAAGCCTAGCCTTATACTTGTCAACTGTTCCATCAGGCTTATGCTTCAGCTTGTAAACCCACTTAGTGCCAATGGCCTTCTTGCCAAGAGGCAAGTCACATAAAGACCAAGTACCATTCTTCATTATAGCATCATATTCAGATTGCATAACAACCATCCAATTTTTTGAATTTTGTGCTTCATCAAACGAAACAAGCTCATTCTCATCACAGAGACTAGATGCAGCCATAGCATAGCAATCTGATGCAAACGAGGCCTATGTGAGCCTGAACGAGTACGATATGAAAGAGGTGCATCTAATTTGCTATCATGCAAAGTCTGCACCAGCCATTTTGGCATCGTTTTTGCCTGCTCAATATCAACTCTCTCATCAACAAGTGCATCATGTAAATCTGCATTAGAGATGGAATGATCTGCATCATCACCTGAAACCTGCAAAGGCTCAGAAGTTGCCTCATTAGTGTTGATATATTTAGGTAGTGATGTGTGTGAACACTCTAGGACCGCCGGGGCACTTTTTCCCTCTTTAGGAGGTTTTTTTCCCCCGGCTTGTATATACGCCTATTGCCCTAATGGGCTACTTATCTTTGTACTTCTCTAGTAATACATTCAGTATTGTGTGTTGTGCTCCAAGCTTCTTCTCCTTCCTTGTGTTGTTCATGTGCTTCCGTAGACATCTATCTCCAACAATTGGTATCAGAGCAGGTCGTCGCTTCATCTAGGGCACCGTCGACACTCCTCCGGATGGAGTCTCAAAATCATACGAATTTTGGTAAGCATACTCAACGTATTTCCGAGATCAAAACAACTTTGTTGTGTGGTGCCAAAATCGCGATCGGAGCTCGTTTCGGCCTCCGAACGCACTATCGCAGCGCTTGTGCAGGCTATTTCTTCTTTTTGTGCCAAAGGTATATACCAGTTTTTGTTCGCTAGTATGAGCATCTCGAAGTCCACAGGTCTAGCAGAATTTGTCTCGGCAGTTCTATTCACCTTTTTGAGATACAATCAATTTTTTGCATAAGGTATTTTAGTCACCGGTAATGGCTGAACGTAATGATGTATTCTGTATGTTGGCTGTTGAGGATAAGTTAAGATGGTACCAACTACCCGTTATGGGCTTATATGATGCGACATGTGTTGGTTGCAAAAGGATTGTGGAACATTGTGCAGGGTGTCGAAAAACGTCCTATCACACCTGCAATTGTTACAACTGCAGGTATAGAAGGTGTAGAAGATGATGATATTCTGCATATTCCTGTTCGTGCTACGGTTTCTATTGCACCTACTGTAGAGCAGATTTGCTGGGATGGCAGAGATGCCCAGCAACATGCATGGATAGCTTTGTCTGTCAAACATGCCATTATTCCTCACAATCGCTCTTGCAGAACAACTAAGGATGCTTCGGATACACTTACCACATGAGGCTCGTGTTGCTTAACTCCAAAAACAGTTGGAGAGTGAGCACATGAACGAAGGTGATTCTATGGACAGTTTCCTAATGAAGATCAGAGACTTGAAGGAACAATTGATTTCTGCTGATAAGGTTATACCAGATAGCTCACTTCTGCAGATCGTTCTAAATGGTCTTCTTGATTCATATCAAAGTTTTGCTTCTACTCTTCGGTTAATGATGAAAGGCAATCCAAATGCCTTATCATTTGAGGAGTTAGTCTCTGTTATGTTGTAGGAAGATCACTCCAGGCAAAATAGGTCCATTATGCGAGTTGCAGATCAAGCTTTCCTAGCTAGTCAGAAGGGCAAAGGAAAATGGAGCTCTTCAACTAGTAAGCAGAAATTTGCTAATTCTGCACATTCGAAGAAGGAAGATAAAGATGAGAAGAAAATAGAAGAGCAGAAATTATTTTGTAAGTCCTATAAAGGGAATGATCATATCATAAAGAACTGTCCAAAACTGGCTGCTAAAGAGGCAAAGAAGAAAGAGGTTGGAATGGTTGTTGTAGAGGCCTCTACACAAAAAGCAGAGTTTGCTAATCTTGTGGAGGAAGAAGAATGGGCGTTTACTACCGTCTGCAATTTTGACCCATCTTCTCATGAGCAGTGCATGTCTGTAGTAGACTCAGATGTTTGGTATTTTGACAGTGGGGCGACCAAACATATTACCTCGTAGCACAGTTTCTTCTCTTCACTCGAGCCTGCCCCTACCGGGAATACTGTTACATGCGCCAACAACTCCTCTTATCCTGTTATGGGAGTTGGTAAGATCATTTTGACTACTACTGATGGTAGTTCTTTCACTTTTTGAGATGCTTTATTTGTGCCAGGGATCAAGAACAACTTGTTATCAGTTTCTGCATTAGCCAAGATCGGCTTGGTTGTGAAATCTGTTGATGACAGGTGTACAATTCATGATCTATCAAATGGCAATGTGATTATTGCTTCTGGCAATTTATGTCGTGGGATGTATAAGCTCATAGACTATGAAAGATCTATAAGTGATTCGGCATGTGCAGTACATGATTCTCAGGCTATATGAGATGCAAAGCTTTGGCATGCATGCTTTGGTCATCTGAATTTTGCTAGCTTGCTATGCCTGCAGAAATCTGAAATGGTGTCCTCTTTGCCTAAACTTGAGGCACTTGGAAAACATGTTTGTGAGGGCTGTATTTTGGGAGAAATGCAGCATTCCTTATTTCCAAAAGATGGTTCAGTTCGGGATACTCAGAAAAAATTGCAGCTTGTACATAGTGATGTCTGTGGTCCTATGCAGACACCTTCTTTTGGAAATTATCTTTACTTTGTGACTTTAATTGATGATTTTTCCAAGCATGCATGGATATATCCATTGAAGGCAAAGTCCGAAGTGTTCATGTGCTTCAAACAGTTTCTAGTTTTGGTTGAAAATCTGTCAGCATGTAAAATGGGCACCCTCCGTTCAGATCAAGGGGGGGAATATATATCTTCTGATTTTAAGGCATTTTTGGTTGAACGTGGGATAAAACACCAGTGTAGAGTGCCGTATACATCTCAACAGAATGGAGTTGTTGAACGAAAGAACACGTCTCTCATGGAGATGGTGAGGTGTATGGTCAAGAGTCAGGCTTTACCACATAGTTTCTGGCTTGAGGCTATCATGGGTGGAGCATATGTACTGAACATGTGTCCCACTAAAGCGCTGCAATCTATCACTCCATATGAGGCTTGGCATGATTGCAAGCCATCTATTGCTCATCTGCCTGTTTTTGGTTGTTTGGCATATGCATTAGTGCTCAAACAACATCGCAGAAAATTGGATGATAAAGTAGTAAAATGTGTTTTTGTTGGGTATAGTTCTGAAAGTAAAGGCTATCGTCTATATCATCCACAGATTAAGCGCATTCTAGTTAGCCGTGATGTTGTTTTTGTGGAGGATGCTATTCAGCCATTACTTTCATGTACTAAGGAGACATCTGCTAGCTCCAAAGACATGTATGATACTTTGCTACCTCTTTTTAGACGTGGATAGTCTAGTGCTGGTCCTAATGAGGCAACTTCTCAACCTTTGTAGGTTTCATGTGATGATGCAGTTCCATTTCTGATGCAGATTTACATGATGCACTTATTAATGAGAGAGCTGATATTGAGCAAGCAGGAACTATGCCAAAATGGTTGGTGCAGACCTTGCGTGACAGCAAATTAGATGAACCTCTATCATATCGTACTCGATTAGGCTCTCATAGTGCCTCTTTTGCATCAGATTGCTATGCTATGGCTGCATCTAGTCTTTGTGATGAGAGTGAGCGTGTTTCATTTGATGAAGCACAAAATTCAGAAAATTGGATGGTTGCTATGCAATCTGAATATGATGCAATAATGAAGAATGGTACTTGGTCTTTATGTGACTTGCCTCTTGGCAAGAAGGCCATTGGCACTAAGTGGGTATACAAGCTGAGGCATAAACCTGATGGTACAATTGATAGGTATAAGGCTAGGCTTGTTGCAAAGGGTTATGCAGAGGAAAGAGGCATTGATTTTGATGAGACCTTTGCACCTACATGCCGTATGACTACTGTTCGGAGCATCTGTGCACTTGCAGCCCATCATGGTTGGAATGTACATCAGTTGGACATTAAAACTGCGTTTGTGAATGGTGACTTGCATGAAGAACTGTATGTTTTTCAGCCCCGTGGCTTTGTGCAGAAAGGGCATGAGAACCAGGTGTGCAGGTTAAAGAAGGCATTATATGGTTTAAAGCAAGCACCACGTGCTTGGTATGAAAAGATACATGCCTATCTGATTGCACATAGTTTTGAGAACAGTCCAACTGAAAGCACCTTATATGTTAAGTGTGCTAATGATGTACTTCTAATCATTGTGGTTTATGTTGATGATGTGCTGCTCACTGGTCCTCAAGAGAGGCATATTGCTGATTTTAAGGCTGATTTGCATGCCTTATTTGAGATGTGTGATTTGGGGCATTTAGATTATTATTTGGGCATTCAGTTTATGCACGTTGATGGTGGAATGGCTTTGTGTCAAACGAAATATATTGACACATTATTGCAATGTTTTGGCCTTGAAGACTGTAAGCCTATTGCCACTCCTATGGAGACAAGTTTACGATTGCGTCTTCATGATGTTGGAGATGCATTTGATGTTGTTCTCTATCAGTAGGCTGTTGGATGCTTGATTTACTTATGCATTACTCAGCCAGATATTTAGTTTGCTGTCTCACAGATGAGCAGGTCTATGCATTGCCCAGGAGTCAAGCATTGGCAGGCGGTTAAGCGTATCTTTCGCTACTTGAGTGGTACTCATCTACTTGGGTTGTTTTATCCCAAGAGCAGATCACTACCGCCAGATTTGCATGCTTTTTTTGACTCTGATTCGGCTGGTTGCTATGACACTCGTGTGTCCACTAGTGGCTTTTGCTTCATGCTTGGTAGCTCATGTATATCTTTGTTGAGCAAGAAGCAGCCTACTATGGCCACTTCCAATTGTGAGGCTGAGTATAGGGCACCTTTCATAGCGACTGTTGAGTGTGTGTGGCTCAGATGCCTTATGGCTGATTTGGGTGTTGGTCAGTCTTCTGCCACCACTATCTTCACTCACAATCACATCACATTGGAAGTTGCGAGGAACCCTATGTTCCTTGCTAGCACTAAGCACATTGAGGTGCATTATCATTAGGTCAGGGAGAGGTTCTCTGCTAGGGAGATCAGCTTGGCCTATGTGCCCATGCAGGAGAACATTGCAGACCTTTTCACGAAGGCTCTGCCTAGGGAGAAGTTTGAAGCTTTCCGCAAAGCTTTGTGCTTAATTCCTTTTGTGGAGTGATTTCCACATAGCTTGGCACTTCCTTATACATGAGTGCCAACTACTTGTTCATTGCATCACTCCCAGAGGGGATTTGTTGATATATTTAGGTAATGATGTGTGTGAATACTCTAGGACCACCGGGGCACTTTTTTCCCTCTTGAGGAGGTTTTTTTCCCTCGGCTTGTATATATGCATATTTCCCTAATGGGCTACTTATCTTTGTACATTCTCTTGTAATACATTCCGTATTGTGTGTTGTGCTCCAAGCTTCTTCTCCTTCCTTGTGTTGTTCACGTGCTTTCGCAGACGTCTATCTCCAACAATTAGGACCAGCACTACACTGTCCACCTGTAAAAAGAGGCAGCAAAGTATTATACATGTCTTTGGATCTAACATATGTCTCCTTAGTACATGAAAGCAATGGCTGAATAGCATCTTCCACAAAAACAACATCACGGCTAATGAGAATGCATTTAGTCTATGGATGATACAGACGATATCCTTTACTTTCAGAATTGTACCCAGCAAAAATACATTTTACTACTTTATCATCCAATTTTCTGCGATGTTGTTCAGGCACTAATGCATATGCGAGATAACCAAAAACACAGAGATGAGCAACAGATGGCTTCGATCATGCCAAGACTCATATGGAGTGATAGACTGTTGTGCTTTAGTGGGACACCTATTAAGTAAATATGTTGCACACATGACAACCTCAAGCCAGAAACTATGTGGTAAAGCCTAACTCTTGACCATACACCTCACCATCTCCATGAGTGACATGTTCTTTTGTTCAACAACACCATTCTATTGAGGTGTATATGGCACTGTACACTAGTGTTTTATCCCACGTTCAGCCATAAATGCATTAAAATCAGAAGACATATATCCCCCCCCCCGATCAGAATGGAGGGTGACCATTTTACATGCTAACAAATTTTCAGCCAAAACCAAAAATTGTTTGAAGCACATGAACACTTCGGACTTTGCCTTCAATGGATATACCCATGCATGCCTGGAAAAATCATCAATGAAAGTCACGAAGTAAAGATAATTTCCAAAAGAAGGTGTCTGCATAGGACCACAGACATCACTATGTACAAGCTTCAATTTCTGAGTAGCCCAAAATGAACCATCTTTTGGAAATGAGGAACGCTACATTTTGCCCAAAATACAGCCTTCACAAACATGTTTTCTAGGTGCCTCAAGTTTGGGCAAAGAGAACACCATTTCAGATTTCTGCAGGCGTAGCAAACTAGAAAAATTCAGATGACCAAAGCATGCATGCCAAAGCTTTGCATCTGACATAGCTTGAGAATCATGTACTGCACATGTCGAATCATTCACAGATCTTTCATAGTCTATGAGCTTATAGAGCCCACGAGATAAAATACCAAAAGCAATAATCATATGGCCATTTGACAGATCATGAATTGTACACCTGTCATCAACAAATTTCACAACCAAGCCAATCTTGGCCAATGCAAAAACTGATAATAGATTTTTCTTGATCCCTGGCACAAACAAAGCATCTGACAAAGTGAAAGAACTACCATCAGTAGTAGTCAAAATGATCTTACCAACTCCCATAATAGGATAAGAGGAGTTGTTGGCACATGTAACAATATTCCCTGTAGGGTCAGGCTCAAGTGAAAAGAAGAAACTGCGCTGCGAGGTAATATGTTTGGTCTCCCCCACTGTCAAAGTACCAAACATCTGAGTCTACTACAGAGATGCACTGCTCATGAGAAGATGGGTGAAAACTGCAAAGAGTAGTAAACGCCCATTCTTCTTCCTGCACAAGATTAGCAGACTCTGTTTTTGGAGTAGAGGCCTCTGCAACAACCATTCCTGCCTCTTTTTTCTTTGCCTCTTTTGCAGCCAGTTTAGGACAGTTCTTTATGATATGATTATTTCCTTTACAGTACTTGCAAAAACATTTTTGCTTTTCTGATTTCTTTTCATCTTTGTCTTCCCTCTCGATTGTGCAGAATTAGCAGATTTTTGCTTACTAGTTGAAGAGCTCCATTTTCCTTTGCCCTTCTGACTAGCCAAGCAAGCTTGATCTACAACTTGCATAATGGACCTGTTTTTCCTGGACTGATCTTCCTGCAATAAAAGAGAGACTAACTCCTCAAATGACAAGGCATTTGGATTGCCTTTCATCATCAACTGAAGAGTAGAAGCAAAACTCTGATATGAATGAGGAAGACCATTCAGAACGGTCTACATAAGTGAGCTATCTGGTATAACCTCATCAACAAAAATCAGCTATTCCTTCAAGTCTTTGATCTTTGTTAGGAAACTGTCCATAGAATCACCTTCATTCATGTGCTCACTCTCCAACTGTTTTCGGAGGTAAGCAACACAAGCCTCATTCCTAGCTTGGTAAAATGTGGTAAGTGTATCCCAAGCATCCTTAACTATTCTGCAAGAGCGAATGTGAGGAATAATGGCACATTTGACAGACAAAGCTATCAATGCATGTGCATGAGCATCTCTGCCATCCCAATGAATCTGCTTTCCAATAGGTGCAGCAAAAACCGCAGCACGAACAGGAATATGCAGAATATCATCATCTTCGACACCTTTTGCATCAGCTTCAGTACCTGCAGTTGTAAAAGGTGCAGGTGTGATAGGACGTTTTTCAACAACCTGTACAATGTTCAAGGGTCCTTTTGCAATCAATACATGTCGCATCATATAAGCCCACAACGGGTAGTTGTTACCATCCAACTTATCCTCAACAACCAACATATGAAATACATCACTGCTTTCAGCCATGGCCGGTGACTAAAATACCTTGATGCAAAAAATTGAGTGTATCTCAAAAAGTCAATGAACGAAACTGCCCAAACGAGTTTTGCTAAACTTGTAGCAGACTTCATGACGCTTATACTAGCGAACCAAAATAGGTATATACCTTTGGCACAAAAGGATGAAATAGCCCACACAAGCACTACGATAGTGCATTCGGAGGCCGAAACGAGCTCAAATCGCGATTTTGGCACCACATAGCGAAGCTGTTTTGATCTTTGAAACACCTTGAATATGCTCACCAAATTTTGTGCAAATCTGAGACTGCAACTGGAGAGGTGTAGACAATGCCCTAGATGAAGCGATGACCTACTCTGATACCAATTATTGGAGTTAGACGTCTATGGAAGCATGCGAACAACACAAGGAAGAAGAAGAAGCTTGGAGCACAACACACAATACTGAATGTATTACTAGAGAATGTACAAAGATAAGTAGCCCATAAGGGAAACAGGCATATATGCTGGGGGAAAAAAACCTCCTAAAGAGGGAAAAAAGTGCCCCAGCAGTCCTAGAGTGTTCACACGCATCACTACCTAAATATATCAACATTTGTTATACATTAAACGCTTTTAGATATTTCATTTTTCTATATGGTTCTTAATGGGATGCTTAACTATTATTGAATTTTTGCTTCTACTCTTTGATTCATGATGAAAAGAAATCCAAAAGCTTTAGATTTTGAAGAGCCAATTTCCATTTTGATGCATGATCATTAATCAAGGAAATATATGTCCATTATGTGTGTTATGGATCAAGAATATTTCTTTATGCATGATCATAAATCTAGGAAATACTAGGTCCAGTATGTGTGCTATGGATCAAGATGTTGTTTCCTATTACAGGAGCATAGAGAGATTTGCATCTTTGTTTAGCAAGTACAAATTTATATTCTAAGAAACCTTAGATGCAAAATTTGGATATGCATGCTTTGACTAACATGATGTTTGCTAGTGCGTATCTGTTGGGTGTGTGTAGAAGTGCAAGAGAGACACGAGAAGCCGCCACAAAAGGAGCACAAACACAACAAGACACACAAAGAAGATAGATGGCTAGAGTAGCTCTCTCTATTTACAATATTCAAAATGGAAGTAAGAGCTGAATAATATCCCTAAGTACTAAAGACCACCACATATGATTTTATCAAGTATGTGGTAACATGGGGAAAAAAACTTTAGCCAGTCTAAAAAGTGCCCATGTATAGGGAAAAGGTTCACATCAACACTACTCCAGGAACACATAAGTGTAACAAACCGCCCTAGAGCAAATGATACGAACACATACAAGGAGTAACATGTCAGCCCTACAAGGTACTAAGCCTAAAGATTTACGAAAAGCTTCAAACTTTTCCGATGGAAGAGGTTTGGTGAATATGTCTACCACATTATCTTGTGTAGGAACATATACCAAATCAATATCTCCTACATGAAGGTGCTCTCTCACATAGTGATAATACACCTCAATATTTTTGGTCCATGCATGAAATAGTGGGTTTTGTGCAACAACCAAAGCACTATGACTCAGTGAGAATATGTGTAGCAACATCAATCTCCATGCAAAGATCCATCAATAGGCATCTCAATCATATACATTCCACTATAATTGTGAAAATTTCCCTATACTCAGCTTCAAAACTTGATGTCACTTGCATAGGTTGCTTCTTACTCAACCAAGATATGCATGAGTCTCCAAGGAAAAAGAAATTACCACTAGTGGACACACGAGTATTATAACAACTAGCCCAATCACTATCTATAAAAGCATGCAAGCATGGCTAAATATCTCTTCCTTAAAAGAGACCCAAAATCAAAGTGCCTTTGAGATATCTAAACACACATTCCACCACTTTCCAATGCTTAGTGCCAAGGCTATGCATAAATTGACTCAACTAGGAAGCTGCATATTGTATATCCAGCCTTGTGTTGCAGGCATATATAAGACATCCCACAACTTTCTCATAAAGAGAAGTCTCAAATGAATCACTAGAATCCTCAACTAAGAACCTAAATCCCGTCTAAACTGGCATGGAAACTCACTTGCAATTCTCAAATTCAAAACATTGAAGTAGTTTTTTAGCATAATTTTCTTGATGCATAACAATTCTCCCCCTCAACAGATACCAAATGGATGCCATGATAGTAGTTCCAAAAACCAAGATAAGTGATATCAAAAGTACTTTGCAAGTCAGCCATAAGATTGTGAAGTTTTGCATCACATGACATAGTCAAGAGTATGTCATCGACATAAAGAACAAGCACTATAATATCAACCCCATCTTTGCGTACATAGAGTGTGCTTTCAATTGGACTACATGTGAAGCCTAGAGCAATCAAGTGCCTATGGATTTTGTCATACCATACATGTGAAGCTTGCTTGACACCATAGAAGGCTTTCTACAAGTGACAAACCATATGCTCTTGCCCTTTCATGGCAAATCTAGGAGGTCGCTTCACATAAACCTCTTCTTGAAAATCACCATTCAAAAAAGATGTATTTATGTCCAACTGATGTACTTTCCAACCTTGATGGGCAGTCAATGAAACGATGGTACGAATGGTAGTCATGCGTGAAGTAGGTGCAAAATTTTCCTCATAGTCAATGCCATATTGTTGCGCATATCCTTTGGCAACCAATCTAACTTTGTGGTGATCAATGCTACTATATTACTTTCTTTTAATCTTGTAAACCCACTCTACTGATGACATTTTTTTCTTTTGGCAATTCACATAACTCCCAAGTACCAATCCTATGTATCAAATCCATTTCTAACTGCATAACGCCCATCCAATGTGGATTATCATTTGCATCTTCAAAAGTAAGTGGTTCTTCATTACATTTTTTTGCAATAAGAGAATCACTACAACATATGAGCCTTATACCGGTCCTTATACAACTGCAACATATGAGGTTCAGAAGTGGAGAAGTGAAGCATGAAGTCAACTATAGTTAATGAAGAGGCCGTCAGCAATGACATTATGAGTCATGACTTTGCTGTGAAATACATGTGGACGTTGCAACCTTTTCTCTATGTCAATGAGCTCATGTCCTAACTCCCAAGTACAAGACAAGTAGTGAATGACACAGAAAAAGGATGGTTTTAGAATCCACGAGAACGAGGCTTACAAACCACCTCATGTGAGAGATAATCTTCTCTGGAGCCATGCACCCTCGACAATTCTCTCTCTTACTCTCTATGCAAAAGACCACTCAAAACGTGGAACAAAGGGCTTCTAGACGTGCATGGCATTTGTATGGTTTGGACATGCATGGCCAAAGATGACAAGGCCAGTTAACTGCTAGCCAGCTTTGTCACTTAAGTGCTAGCCAGCTCGATTGTGCTTTCCTGGTCTTTCTCGCTCGAGCAAAAAGCAACAATAGAGTCAACCTCCATCCATTGGCATAAAGCTTCTAGAATTCTCCTTTTTCATGTACCATCCATTGCCATAAAGTTTCTAGATTTTTCCTTTTTAGTGTACCAGAAACAATTTTCTATTATTACATCTCTCTTGTACTCATTCAAAACTTTTCATTGTACTTCGAAAGGTTTTTTTTTTCTATTATTACATCTCTATGGTACTCATTCAAAAGTTCTTATTGTCCTCCAAAAGGTTTTTGAAAAAGCTAGACCTATAATCTTATATCATATTTTGTTCATATATTCATTTTTTCAAATCCCTTGGACGCTTGAAAGTGGGTTATAGGTCTACACTTTAATAGTCTCATGTAAAAGAATACATACAGTAAGAATATCTTCATTATATATATATATATATATATATATATATATATATATATATATATATATATATATATATATATATATATATAATGCGAACACATTGGAAGAAACGTTTGAAGGAGACAAATAAAGGTGTCAATGATCAAGTACAAAAGACTGGGGGCTTTTGTGAACTTGGTTTGATGTTTTTGTTCTCTCTTTATTTGTTTTCCATAGTCTTTAAATTAAGGCTTGTTAGTTCTTTCTATCCCTATCTTATCTCCATCGATAAATCGATAGAATATTTGCATGCTCCAAAACGTCAAGGCATTAAAATCCATTTAACATTCCATTATTCCATAAATTATAACATGCCTTTGAGTTGACGAGAAAATGAACTCATTGATAAGAATAAAATAGACAATGATGGCGAGTCACATGTCCCATCACTGAACAATCATAAACATGTTCCATGTAAAAACACATGCATGGAACTGGAAAACTGAAATTTGATGTGATTGTGAATGATAAACAAAAATCAAATGGTCATAATGTGGAGTTAGTGATGCCTTATGAATCCATCGAGATTCTTCAAGTGAGTGATTTTTATATTTAACTAAATATCTCTGATATTAGTTACCTATGCGTGTAGTAGTAACATCATAAGTGAGTGGTAGAGTTCCTTTAAACGATTTCAATAAACTGATATGAAAAGAATTATGTATATTCCAATGAGAAGGTATGTCTAATCTAAAAGCATTCTCATTAATTTGTTCAATAATATGAAAAGGTCCATAATAACGTGGTACAAGTTTAATCTTAGGATGTTGTGAACTATTTTTCAAATGTCTTTTAATTATTTGTAACCATACAAAGCCATTTTCATTAAAGTGTTTAGCTACTCGTTTCTTATTATCATTCCACATGTAATGTTCTTGAATCTTTTTAATGTGCTCACGAACCTCATGAATTGTAGAAATATGAACTTGTGCAAAAGAATCAGCCATAGGTATGTCAGCTTGAGTGACATTCATGGGAGTGGGAAACTTTTTACCATAAACAATTTCATAGGGTACATGTCCAGTTGTGGTATGTGTTGTGTTATTATATGCAAAATATAGTAAAGAAAGTTTTTCATCCCAATTACTTGGATTATCTAAAGAATAAAAATGTAATAGATCTAAAAAAATAGTACTATTTGTAGCTTCACTTTGCCCATTACTTTCATGATGAAATGTAGAGCTAAAGTCTATTTTAGAAACTAAATTTTGAAATAATTCAACCCAAAAGTAATTACAAAAACAAACATCTCGATATGATAAAATAACTTTTGGAAAACCATGATGCAAAAAAATACATTTAATAAATAACTTAGGAATTTGAGGTGTAGAAAGATTCTTTTTACAAGGAATGAAATATGCTTGTTTACTAAATCTATCAACAATTGTCCAAATCATATCATGATGAGATGAAGTTGTAGGAAGACTATTAATAAAATCCATAGAAGTTTTCCCATGGTCCATTAGGTATGGGAAGTGGCATTACTAATCCAAGTGCTTTAACATGATGTCATTTCACATATTGACACACAATGCAATGGGAAACATATTGTGCAATATCCTTTTCCAGATTGGGCCAAAAGGAAAATTCTTCACGCATAGAAATAGTACTTTGTATGCCCCTTTGACCCATATATAGCATAACTTGTGTTGTAAATACAAGAATCCATTATGAAAAATGTAGTGATCGTCACTAAATGTTGAAGAAGTATTTACAGCATTCCATGTTTGTGAAAAAATACGAATCAGATGCATAAGTAGGAATCATGATATGAAATGAATGAATATGAATAATATAAATATTGTTAATAGAAACAATAGTGTTTGTGGGGATGGGAAATGAATAAGGGAGTTAGCTAGAACGTTAGCTTTGCTAGGTTGATATTGAATCATAGGCTCAAAATTTTGTATGAATGAAGCCCATTTATTGTGTCGGTCAAAAATCAATGGTTGATTTAATAAATCAATGGTTGATTTAATAAATCAATGGTTGATTTAATAAATGCTTAATATCTTGTCGGTTTGTTTTGATTATGACTTATGAACCCATAAGGTAATGTTTCCAAATTTTTAAAGCATGCACAACAGCTAAAAGTTCCTTTTCATATGTACTATAATTCTTTTGTGAAGGTTTAAGTTTCCTAATTTCAAGTGCAATAGGATGGTCATTTTGCATTAATACAACACCTATATGTGAACCACTAGCATCTTTAACTACATGGAAAGGCTATGCAAAATTGGGTAATTGCAAAAGAGGTACACGAGAAAGTGCATGTTTGAGTTTATCAGAAGATTGTTTTTGTCTTAATCCCCATGAAAATTCTAACTTTTTCTTCAATAATAATGTGAGTGGAAGTGCTCAATAAGAAAATCCTTTAACAAACTTTTGATAAAAACTAGCTAGCCCAAGAAATGATCATACATCATTCATAGATTGAGGTACAAGCCATTCTTCAATTACTTTAATTTTCTTTGGATCTACATGAAATCCTTGACTAGAAACAATATGTCCTAAATACTTAAGTTCTTTTCGAAAGAAATAACTCTTTTCAAGATTGGCATAAAGTTTGTTTTTGCATAACAAATTAAAGAATGATGCTAAATCATTTGCATGGTCATCATCATTATCACAATAGACAAGTATATCATCAAAGAAAACAAGAACAAAAGCTTGGTACTCAAGAAAAATTTTATTCATCATACGTGCAAATGTAGTAGGTGCATTGGTAAGTCCAAAAGGCATTACCATGAATTCAAAGTGACCAGTTTGAGTTCTAAATGCACGTTTTACTTGCATATGAATAATTAATGGAAATGGTTGGAAGTCACAGATAGAGAGATATCTTGATTGTTAAACTTAAAACTCATGGCATGTGTATGATAATCAATGCATGGGTCATAATGATGAGAAAAAGGCATACCAAGTATAACATAATAGGAATGCAAAGGAACAATTAAGAATGTGTGTTCATCTATGTATGAACCTATACAAATCTAAACCTTATGCACTTCACTTTTTGACTTTATACATAGACGGAAGTGGGTTTAATTGGAGATCTTGCACCAATGTATGAGAAATAAAATCATGCGAACTACCATCATCATGTAAAATAGTAAGGAATTTACCATTAATAGTACCTTGCATGCAAATTAAAGAATGAATAAAAATTGCATTACCCAAGGTACTTAGATCCTTTCCTTGTGCGTCTTTGGTCCAACTTGAATGTCTTTAGGAACCACTTCCATATTGTGTACTTGAGCTCCAACAGGCTTCATGCATTAGTTTGTAACTTACATTTAGCTTTAGTATGGCCAAACTTACCACAATGCCAACAAGTGATACGGGGCCTCTTTTGTTGAGCATCCATCATTGTAGCTTGAAGAGTTGGAGGTTTTGTAGGTTGTAAAGAAGGTGTCTTGGGTATTGGTGAGAAATTGGATTGAGGACGGTGCTGAAAAGTAGGTGGGCACTGAAAAGTAGGAGAAGAAAGACTAGTGAGAGGATATAATTTTATTTTAATATTTTTTTAAATATAAACAATGCAGTGGTGACAAGGAAGTTTAATCCAATAACAAGGAAAATTCACAACCAATCTTCCCCTTCATGAGGAGCCATCTATTTGTTTTTTACTTATTTACTTTTTATAATTATAAGTTTATTTGTGAAGAAAAAGAATCTCTCATGAAAAGAAGAAACTAAGATTGAAAAAAAAATCATGGATTATCTTCACACCACATCAAATAGTGTTAAGATAATTTTAAAAGTCCACCTTGTCATGAACATTTTTCTTTATCCTAAAAAAGAAAGAAATTTTAAATATTTGATTGCAGATATAAGAAAAAACATAAATATTGTATGAAGAATTTTTCTTTACCTGTAAATTTTAAGTATGCCTTTTGTAATCTTCTTATGTATGCTTTTTCTACAACTCTACTTATGAAATGACTTTGCCGATAGCCCAACCTTATAGCATACACTATTGCATGATTTTATCTCATAATTTTATTTTTTTAGCACATTTGTAACAATTTTAGTTGCTCTTTATTTAGAAGTGGAACACCAAATGTTGACATTATTTCTATTAGATATCCCTTTTTTATCACCTTGCAATTAAATGGAACATATAGCTTTTTCTCATTATTATTTTGTACTTGAGAGTCATCAAAAGATGATACTCTCAAGTTATTTGAATGATCATTTGATCCACTCAAGATTTCATGGTCTAACATAGATGATGAATTTTCCATGATAGGTCAAAACATAGGAAATATAGCATGCTACTTGGTGATAGGTTGTTGTCCAATTCGATTGAGAAAATATTTTTTTGAATATCATCCATATGGATTAAGCTCAAAAGGTAGGGTAAAAGATCACTCAATAGTGAATCATCATGTCTTCCTTGATACGAGTTAATATAGATGCAAATTTCTAATGGGATAGAACCTTCGAGGGAACTATCGTCAATTATCAATGTATTTTTTATTGTGCAAAAGCCTTGGGAGTACCACCAAACTTTATGTAGTGGCTTAAACATAGATTGAACATTAAGTTGATCTGGTTTATATATTTCGTTCCTCAATGAATCTCACATAAGCCAAAACATTAACATTAAACATGGATGTCCAAACACCAACATGAAAATATTGAAAAATAGAATCCAAAAGTTCAATGCATCCTAGACATATAGATAGTTCTTTGTCATCACCATTTGTATAAATTTTGACATAATCTTTCTATGACGTGTTCCATCTTATATCTTGACTGAACAAAAGACCATTTAGATCAAGAATGAGTACATGATTCCTTCTATGAAGTGGATGACTGATATTCTCTAAATATAAAAAATAATAAGTATAAATAAATAAACAATAAGTATAAACAAAGCTTTAAGATTGCTAACTGATATGAATTTATACTTGTTGCATATTCTTTCAATTTGATTCAAATAATGGATTTTCTTTTTTTAGTAATATCTAATTCTACAAAAATGAATGAAAGTAATAAAAAAATGAGCTAAAATTCAAATAAAGTAATTATAATATTACACAATATACCTGGGAAAATTCAAAAAGGCATACCATGTTGTTTCTCCATAACATTACATAGCTTATTTGATGTTTGATTACAGTTTTTCTCATGTAGAGTACTCACTTCACCCTGCAAATGGCTGACAAGCTTTCCAATACCATCATCAATTATGAAATATTTATTTTTATTAACATCTATACAAAGAAAAAAGAAATTCAAAAGATATATGTGAATAGTCAATTCAATGTGCATACATATCAATACTTATTTTCTCAACTAGTTTCTTTTTCTCACATTAATAGCTTATGCATATATACGAAAACACATCTAGAAAACATTTCTATAAGACAATGAATATAGGTTTCTTTGATGAATATAGATTAAAAGAAATGTTCAAAATGAAGCTTGATTAATTTGAAACTTCATAAAAATATGAATATAGATTGAAAGTAAAAACAAAGCTTGATTTTTAAAATGAGTATATAACATCTTATGAACCAAGAAATCTTTAAGCCTATGTTAATATAAAAAAATTACATTTGAATCTGTTAAGAGAGGACAGGTTCAATCTTAAGGTTGATCCTATTTTGTTCAAACTTTAAGCCTAAGTTTTAAGTTCAAGTTTTAATGTTGAACTTAATCTATGGATCTACATTTAAAAACAAAGATTTTAAGTTTGCTTAAGAAAATAAGATATTTTTGATTTCAAAAAGCTCACATTTCAATCTCAATGCTAAATTTCAGATCTACTCACATAAAAAATATCTATTATCAAGTCACAAATAGATGAATCATGTATCATCAATTTAAAAAGACTCATAGATGAATTTACCATCATTGATAAAATTTACTCAAATAGAAAAGAGATGTGAAATTTCAACTCATAAATATATGATATTTACAATAAATAGAAAGATTTAAATTATAACTGACTGACATCGATTTATTCAACAAGAGCTAATATATCTATAATAAAAATATATTGTTTGCGATGAAAATAAATGAATGGTATGAATACAATCATCACTAGCATATAAAACTCAATTCATACTTTGAAAAGTAAGGCATTTATTACAATACATTGAATCAATCTTTTTTCAAGCTATATTTCCTTCTCCTATATTAGTACCTTCAATATCTTCATTCATTGTAACAATATCTTCATTGTATTCCATATCCTCCTTATTAATTTTAGATTCTTGTCCACTTGGTTGTACATCAATCCCAGCATCACCATTTCAAAACATGTCGTTTGTATTATCTCTATCTTGATTACTGATATTACACCATTGATGCGAAGAAGAATCATTTTCAAAGTGAAGAACAAATTCATTATAATTTTTTTTCTTCAACCTCTAAGCATTCACCAAAACATTTGTGTTTTTGGATAAACTTCTCCAAAAAACAATTCCTCAATAATACAACTCTATAACATAATTGTCTTCACAAGCAAAACTCTTGATAAAATTGTTGGAACTCGAGGTCTCCAAAAGCATGCAAACAACACATTGAAGAAGAAGACGAAGCTTGGAGTAGAATAAATGCTAAATGTATTACAACTAGAACATACAAAGATAAGTCTCCCATTAGGGTAATAGGTGTATATACAAGTCGGGGTAAAAAACCCTCCTAAAGATGGAAGAAAGTGCCCTAATAGTCCTAGTGTGTTCACACACATCACTACCTAAATATATCAACAAATCCACCCTGGGAGTGATGTTGTGAACAAGTAGCTGGCACTCATGTATAAGGAAGTGCCCAAGCTATATGGAATCAATCCACAAAAGGAAGTAAGCCCAAAGCTTTGTAGAAAGCTTCAAAATTCTCCCTAGGCAGAGACTTTGTGAAAAGGTCTACAATGTGCTCCTGTGTGGGCACATATGCCAAACTCATCTCTCTAGCAGAGAAGCTCTCTTGAACATAATGATAGTGCATCTCAGTGTGCTTAGTGCAAGCATGGAACACAGGGTTCCTCCAAACTGCAAATGCGGTATGACTGTCAGTGAAGATGGTGGTGGCAGAAGAGTGACCAACACCCAAATAAGCCATAAGGCATCTAAGCCACACACACTCAACAGTCACTGTGAAAGCTACCCTATACTCAATCTCATGACTGGAAATGGCCATAGTAGGTTGCTTCTTGCTCAACCAAGATATACATGAGCTACCAAGCATGAAGCAAAAGCCACTAGTTAATACACAAGTGTCATATCAACTAGCCTAGTTAGAGTTAGAAAAAGCATGTAAATCTGGCAGTAGTGATCCTCCCTTGGGATAGAACAATCCAAGTAGCTGGGAACCACTCAACTAGTAGGAGATGCGCTTATGCACCTGCCAATGCTTGACACCTGGGCAATGCATAAGCCTGCTCATTTGGGAGACAACAAATTGAGTATCTCACCAAGTAATGCATAGGTAAATCAAGCATCCAATAGCCTACTGCTAGAGCACATCATGGAATGCATCTCCAACATCCTAAAGACTCAACCGTAAACCTATCTCCATAGGAGTGGCAATAGGTTTACAGTCTTCAAGGCCAAAACACTACAATAATGTGTCAATATATTTCATTTGATGCAAAGCTATTCCGCCATCAACTTGCATAAACTAAATGTCCAAATAATGATGCAAAGGCCCCAAATTTGACATCTCAAATGAGGCATGCAAATCAGCCTTAAAATCAGCAATATGCTTCTCACGAGGACCAGTGAGTAGCGTGTTATCAACATAGATAACAATGATCAAAAGCACATCATTTTCATGGTTAAGATATAAGGTGCTTTCAATTGGATTATTCTCAAAACCATGTGCAATCAGATAGGCATGTAACTTTTCATATCAGGCACAACATGCTTGCTTTAAACCATATAATGCCTTCTTCAACATACACACTGTATTTTCATGCCCTTTCTGCATAGAGCCATGGGTCTGAAAAACATACCCTTCTTCATGCAAGTCACCATTCAAAAATGCAGTTTTAATGTCCAATTGATGTACATTCCAACCATGATAAACTGTAAGTGCACAGATGCGATGAACATTAATCATTTGGCATGTAGGACCAAAGTTATCATCAAAATCAATGCATCTTTTCTAAGCACAACTCTTTGCAACAAGCCTAGTCTTATACGTGTCAAATGTTCCACCACGCTTATGCTTTAGCTTGTATACCCACTTAGTGCCAATGGCCTTCTTGTGATGAGGCGTCACATAAAAAGACCAGATACCATTTTTCATAATAGCATCATATTTTGATTGCATAACAGTCATCCTATTTTTTGAATTTTGTGTTTCATCAAACAAAATAGGCTCATTCTCATCACAGAGACTAGAGGCAGCCACAACATAGAATCATTATGAGAGCTTGAACGAGTAGAATATGACAAAGGTGCATCTAACTTGCTATCATGCAAAATCTACACTAGCCATTTTGGCATAGTTTTTTCTCCTCAAGATCAACTCTCTCATTAACAAGTGCATCATGTAAATCTACATCATAAATAGAATGATTTGCATCATTACATGAAACCTGTAAAGGTTAAAAAACTACCTCATTTAGACGAGCACTAGAATGTCCACCTATAAAAAGAGGCAACAAAGTATCATACATATCTTTGGAGCTAACAGATGTCTCCTTCGTACATGAAAGTAATGGCTGAATAACATCTTCCACAAAAACAACATCACCACTAACCAGAATGCATTTAGTATATGGATGATATAGATGATAGCCTTTGCTTTCAAAACTATACCTAACAAAAATACTTTTCAATGCTTTATCATCCAATTTCCTAGGTTGTTGTTGAGGCACTAATGCTTATGCTAGACAAAGAAAAACACGCAGGTGAGCAATGGATGGCTTGGGACCATGCCAAGCATCATATAGATTGATATACTACAATGCTTTAGTGGGACACTTGTTAAGTACATATGATGCACATATAGCAGCGTCAAGCCAGAAACTAGGTGGTAAACCATGACTCTCAACCATAATCATCACCATCTCCATGAGTGACATGTTCTTCCATCAAGAAACTCCATTCTGTTGAGGTGTATACAACACTATACACTAATGTTTTATCCCATGCTCAACCAGAACTGCATTAAAATGAGAAGACATATATTCCCCCCTCGATTAAAATGGAGGGTGCCCATTTTACATGCTGACGTATTTTAGCCAAAACCAAAAACTATTTGAAGCACATAAACATTTCGATGCGTGATACTCACTAATCTCCTCCCATCCGTATATCCTCTTGCATCCATTACCATTGAATACCTTAGGATATCCACCAAGCTTGGGACCTTGGCTATGGTTGGCCATTGGCTCACACATACATAAAGTGGTCTATGTAGACCAATATCTGACACTCTATTCCCCTTCTAAAGATCATTGTCCTCAATGATCAATGAGGGAAAGTATTTGCAAACCAAAGCTTCTGATTCCCAAGTGGAATCTATAAGTGGTAATCCTCTCCTGGCTACTAGATATTGCTGGATGACACAGTTTCTCAACCGTTTCTATCTCTGATCTAGTATCCTATGTGGAAAAAGATATGTGCTATCACTTTCCTACAAAATAAAAATACTCTCATTTAGATTATCCTCCCTAGAAATATACTTTTTAAGTTTACTCACATGAAACACTAGATGGATTCTCAATCTCAGGGAAGCTCTAATTGGTATGCAACATCACTAAGCTTCTTAACTATCTTCCAAGGTCCAGAAAACCTTGATGAAAGCTTAATAGAATTCCTTGTGGATAATGAAATAGACCTCGGTGGAACTTGAAGAAAAACTCTATATCCTTACTCAAAGACTCTAGGAGATTTCTTCCTATCAACATATTCCTTCGCCTTATGAGCTACTTGGTGCATCTTGGCTTTAGCTATTTCGAAATTTTCTTGGAAGCTCACCAGGAACTCCAAAGAATTAAGACATTCCTTTGGCATTCCTATGGTACTAGGAGCAGTGGGATTCATGCTATAGTTCATCTAAAAAGGAGAGAATCCTATCACTTTATGATGTGTATTGTTATAAGAAAACTCCACTAGTGGCAAGTAACTATCCCAATCTATCTACCTCTTAAACACATATGCTCTCTGTTGGAACATCAAGCTTACACTATGCTTGAGGTTTATTTGATCTACATCAAAGGCTATCACATCGAAAGAATATCCGTTGGAGAGTTCTTTTTCATATGCTCATTTATTGTATTTTTTTGATAGATTTTTGATGGCTCATTTACCGTTGTAAAAGCCTTGAGCTTTACACATGTAAAGGTAGAAATATAGAGCCAAAATCCCATGAATTTGTGGTGGTTGAAGTTGCATTCAATCAAGCAAATCAAATCACCTAAAAGTAGATCAAACTAGATCTTCACTTTTCCTAGATTGTAGGAAAGTGAATTGATTCCCTCCAACAACCATTCCCACCTTCATTTGAATTCAAATTCAACTTGTAAAAGTCGTGGAACACTCCTAGAGGCTATATAAGGACTTGAAATCACTTGTACATTACATGCAAGCAATATACATACACTTGTGATCATCATTGTCTTGCTCCTTCAATTTTTTGCATCATCTTCTTCGCCAAGAGTAATGTTGCAGAGGCTGCTGCGCTCTCTCCAAAGCTCCAAATTGAGTGCAAGATGACTCATTCGAAAGGTATACGTGTCTATTTTATGCCTCAAAATTTTCAAATGATTGTGATCAGTAGATTGGGAGAAATATGAGTATTGCTACCTTAGGGTCAATCTCTACATATTCCTGAAAAATAGGAAGTACCACCGGTGAATGTGGCATTCATTCCTATAGCATATTTTTCTTATTCCTTATACTTTTGTGCATTCCATACTCTCAACCCTATGTGTATCACTCCCATAAAAGGAGGTTTTCTAATTGTAATCACGTTGGTCGCTATGGGCATTTGAAGTTTATTGTCTCTTCCATAGTTAGTAAGTCTTTTGAGCTAGTCGACTCGCGAACCTATCTGTTTTGTATCGACTCATTCTCCTTGATGCTCCAAAGTACATAGTGTGTTTCTTTGCACTTATCGCATGCCTATAACGTCTATTTGAGTCTCCATAAGCTCAAGGGCTGGTCTTGTGCCGGTTGGATTGACCAAACTTCGTCGCTTCAAAACGCACTTTTCTACCTTCTACAAGCTTCTCCAAGTTCTTTCAGTGGTATCAGAGCTAGATAAAGATGGGTGACGGCTTTCCCGCAATGATCGAGAAGCTTGATGGACACAACTACGAGGCATGATAAATCAAAATGGAGGCCTATTTGCAAGGTAGAAATCTTTATGGAATTGTAGCAGGTGATGAAGTTATGCCTATTCCAAGATCCAAAGGAGGACCTACACAAGAGGAGACAGATAAGCTCACACTTTGGTGTGCAAGGGATGCTCAAGAAAGGTTGTACATACTAAACTCTATCTTTGACTTTCTATTACCACATATTAGAGGATGCAAGACATCTCAAGAGACTTGGGATGCCCTCGAGACTTTCTTTTCTGCTAGTACCAAAGCAAGAAAGAATCATCTTTGGAACGAGTTCAACCAAATGAAGAAGACACCTAAACAAAACATCACAGAGTTTGTCACCAAGGTCAAGGAGGTTGCGGATCAGTTAGCATCCATTGGAGAGCTGATTGAAGAAGAGGTGATCATGAGGCAAATTTGCAATGGCATTCGAAGTGATAAGCAATGGAAATCCTTCACGATGGCTTATGATCTCATCATGGATGTGCAAACTCCAGACTTCAACATCTTTCTTGGACAACTCTTCAATCAAGAAGCCAACAATAGCATAAAGGAAGGTAACTCCTATCATGGTAATTCAACTAGTGCTCTATATGCAGATAAGAAGGATAAGAAGCAGAAAGGCAAGAAGAAGGAAGAAGATGAAGAAGAGACTTCCCAAGCCAACTTTGCAAGCAAGAGCAAGTGGAAAGGGAAGAAGAAAGGACTAAAGCAAGACAAAGCCAAAAGTCACAATGTTCAACCTTGTGCCATATGCGATAAGACCAACCACACCACTCAAAATTGCTGGTTCAATGGGAAGACCCAGAAAGGAAGTGGAAGAGGTGGATATGGCAGCAATAGAGGTAGAGGTGACTTCAACAACAACAATAGAAGCTATAATAGAAGGGACTACAACAATTATTCAGAAGATCAACTACATGAAGAATCATTTATTCTTATGAATCCAAGCAACAAAGAAGGTAAAGAAGATGATCATTTATTCTACATAGATTCAGGATGTTCGAATCATGTTGCAGGCAACATTGCTCTTCTATCTGATTTGGAAAGTCCAAAGCATAGACAAACATTCTGAGTAAGGTTCTCTATGTACCCACTATCACTAAAAACCTAATAAGTGTAGGCCAAATAGTTGAAAAAGGATTGCAAGTTAGGTTCACCCAACATGGCAAGACAAACATTTTGTCTTGCTTCCAATGGCAAGACAAACATTCTGAGTAAGGTTCTCTATGTACCCACTATCACTAAAAACCTAATAAGTGTAGGCCAAATAGCTGAAAAAGGCTTGCAAGTTAGGTTCACCCAACATGGAGCTTTTGTGGAAGATCCATGTCAAAGCTTCAAGAAGATATCCCAAGGTGAGAAGCATGGTAGGCTCTTTACTTTTGAAGTTGGAGAAACCAGGAACATAGCTCTATTCAACTTTGGGTCTCAAACCCTAAGTGAGCTTGAAGTGTGGCATAAGAGACTTGCTCATGTGAATGAAAGAACCTTGAAGGATATATGCAGGGATCAAAGTGTTCTAGGACTTCCGAACATATCAAAGCAACACATGATCAACATGTGTGATGCATGTCAGATTGGGAAGGCACAAAGACAACCATTCAATCACAAAGGCTACATCCACAACAACTTATTGCACTTAGTACATACAGATGTATGGGGACCAAGTCAAGAACCTTCATTGGCAGGATCAAGGTATTATGTCTCATTTATTGAGGACCATAGTAGATGGATTGTTCTATACTTTATCAAGAGTAAGAATGAGGTGTTTGATTGCTTCAAGAAGTATCTTGCACATGTGGAGAATCATACAGGTAGATCACTAAAGAAGGTCAGATCTGATGGAGGGGGAGAATACTTCTCCAAAGAGTTTGATGAGTTCTTGCAGGACAAAGGTATCAAAAGGGAAGTGACTACTAGGTACTCTCCTCAACTAAATGGAATTGCAGAAAGGAGGAACAAGACATTGGTTGGATCAGCCCGAACAATGCTTGAAGAGAAGAAGCTACCACATTATCTATGGGCAGAAGCTATTTCAACTGCAGTGTACCTTGTCAATAGACTACCATCCAAATCACTTCAAGGTATGACTCCTTATGAAGCATGGCATGGAAGAAAACCTAGTCTTGGACATTGCAAGGTTTTTGGTTGTTTAACTTATGTTCATGTACCATCAGAAATAAGAGGTAAGCTAGATGAAAGGGCAACAAAGGCAGTGTTTATTGGATATGATTCGACTCATATGGGTTACAGGTTCTTCAATCCTTCAACCAAGAAATTCACTACAAGTAGAGATGTTGTGTTCCAAGAACACAGGTCTTGGTATGATGAAGACAAACAAAAGGTAACACTACCATATGATCTTGATTTTGACTCTCATCAATTAGGAAGCAAGCATGATACACAGGTCCAGGATCCAAAAAGTGATACAGACGATGACCAAGATGAAAGAGAAAAGGATTACAAGCTATGGAAGTCAAGAGGCAAAGCAAAGATGCAAGAGGTTGGAGAATGCTCCAAACAAGCACCTAGAAGATCAGCAAGAGAGAAGAAGCAACCAGAAAGGTATGGATATGATTCCACGTTTGTTACGAAGCATTCAATCTACTTGGCAAAAGACTCTATTTGTGAGCAGCCCTCAACCTATGAAGAGGCAAAGGGAAATCCTAATTGGGAAAAGTCCATGAACGAAGAGATAGATGCATTGAAGGAGATGGACACTTGGGATTTGGTTCCAATGTCACCAAATCAAAAGGTAATTGGTTGCAGATGGGTATATAAAGTTAAAAGAAACTCAGATGGATCAGTTTGCAGGTACAAGGTAAGATTAGTTGCAAAAGGATGCTCACAAACTCATGGTATAGACTATGAGGAAACATTCTCACCAATTGCAAAGATGACTACAATCAGGACATTGATAAGTGTAGCTGCTGCAAGGAATTGGAGACTCCTCCACCTTGATGTGAAAAATGCATTCTTAAATGGTTGGATAAGTGAAGAGGTATACATGTCACAACCACCAGGTTTTGAAAACCCTAATCATCCATCTTATGTTTGCAGACTTAAGAAAGCATTATATGGATTCAAACAAGCTCCTAGAGCTTGGAATTATAGGTTGGTTACATATCTTCAAGACCAAGGGTTCAAAGCTAGCAGCTCAGATCCTTGTCTATTCATCAAAAGGGATCACAATGAAGTTATCTATCTATGTGTATATGTAGATGATATTATTGTGACATGTGATGATCTAAATGGCATTCAAAGGATCAAGAGACACATGCAAGAGGAGTTCAAAATCAGTGACCTAGGTGAGCTCACATATTTCCTAGGTATGCAGGTGATATACACAGATGAAGGAATGTATTTGACTCAAAGAAGATACATTCAAGATCTTCTTCTCAAGTTCAAAATGGAGAACACTAAACTTGTAGGTACACCTTTGGAGATGAATCATAAACTAAGTGTTTATGAAGGTGAGAAAATTGAAGACATTAAAGAGTATCAAAGCTTGGTAGGTAGCTTGATATATGCTAGTCATACAAGGGCAGACATCTCATATAGTGTGGGAGTGCTTAGTCAGTTCATGCACTCACCAAGAAGACCACACATGGATGCAGCTAAGAGAGTACTCAAGTATCTCAAAGGTACAATCAACAAAGGTATATTCTATCCTTACTCTTCAGATTTGGATATCAAAATCTACTCAGATGCAGATTGGTAGGAGCTAAGGATGATAGAAAAAGTACATCTAGTTACTTAGCATTTGCAGGTTCAAAGCTAGTGTCATGGAGTTCCAAGAAGCAACCAACAGTTGCTTCATCCTCAACTGAAGCAGAGTACAGAGGCTTGACCATAGCAACTCAAGAGGCAATATGGTTAAAAGCATTGTATACAGATTTGGGACTTGTGAGTTCCAAACCTCACATATTTGAAGATAATGTAAGTTCCATGCATCTAGCAACAAACCCTATTTTTCATGCGAGAACCAAGCACATAGAAGTCCATTACCGCTTCATCAGGGAGAAGCTCATGGCAAAGGAGATTGACATTTCTTTTGTTCGTACTGGAAAGCAAGTAGCTGATATGATGATGAAGGCACTTGATGGAATAAAGCTTTGTAGATTCAAAGCTATGGAAGGTATTCAATCTATCAGAGAATAAAGACTCAAGCATACTTTAGCTTGAGGGGGAGCTGTTGGAATATCAAGCTTACACTATGCTTGAGGTGTATTTGATCTACATCAAAGGCTATCACATCGAAAGAATATCCGTTGGAGAGTTCTTTTTCATATGCTCATTTATTGTATTTTATTGAGAGATTTTTGATGGCTCAGTTACCGTTGTAAAAGCCTTGAGATTTACACATGTAAAGGTAGAAATATAGAGCCAAAATCCCACAAATTTATGGTGGTTGAAGTTGCATTCAATCAAGCAAATCAAATCACCTAAAAGTAGATCAAACTAGATCTTCACTCTTCCTAGATTGTAGGAAAGTGAATTGATTCCCTCCAACAACCATTCCCACCTTCATTTGAATTCAAATTCAACTTGTAAAAGTCGTGGAACACTCCTAGAGGCTATATAAGGACTTGAAATCACTTGTACATTACATGGAAGCAATATACATACACTTGTGACCATCATTGTCTTGCTCCTTCAATTTTCTGCATCATCTTCTTCGCCAACAGTAATCTTGTAGAGGCTACTGCTCTCTCTTCAAAGCTCCAAATTGAGTGCAAGATGACTCATTGGAAAGGAATAAGTGTCTAGTTTATTCCTGTGATTTTCAAAGCATTTGTTTAAGTAGGTTGGGAGAAATCGGAGTTTTTCTGACTCGGGATCAATCTCTGCATATTCCTGAAAAATAGGAAATACCACCGATGAATGTCGCATTCATTCCTATAGCATATTTTTCTTATTCCTTATACTTTTTTGCATTCCATACACTAAACCCTATGTGTATCACTCCCATAAAAGGATTTTTTCTAATTGTAATCACGCTGGTCGCTATGGGCATTTGAAGTTTATTGTCTCTTCCATAGTTAGTAAGTTTTTTGAGCTAGTCGACTCGCGAACCTATCTGTTTTGTATCGACTCATTCTCCTTGATGCTCCAAAGTACATAGTATGTTTCTTTGCACTTATCACATGTTTATAAGGTCTATTTGAGTCTCCATAAGCTCAAGGGCTAGTCTTGTGCCGGTTGGCTTGACCAAACTTCGTCACTTCAAAACACACTTTTCTACCTTCTACAAGCTTCTCCAAGTTCTTTCACTCTCAACATGTCTTGGTACCATCCAACTTATCCTCAAAAACCAACATATGGAATACATCACTGCTTTTAGCCATGTCCACTAACTAAAATACCCTGATGCAAAAAGATGATTGTATCTGAAAAGGTTGAATAGAACTATCCTAACAAGTTCTGCTAGACCTGTAGTAAACTTTGAGATGCTTATACTGGTGAACCAAAACCTATATATATCTTTGGCACAAAAAGACAAAAAAGCATGCATAAGCATTGTGATAGTGTGTTCAAAGGCCAAAACAAGCTCAAATCGTGATGTTGGCACCACAGAGTAAAGGAATTTTGATCTCCTATTGACCTTAAGTATGCTCACAAAATTTCATGTGATTCAAAGACGGTGACCCTGGGTGTCGATGATTCCCTAGATGAAGTGGCGACCTGCTTGACACCAATTGTTGGAGTTCGAGGTCTGTGGAAGCATGCGAATAGCACAAGGAAGAAGAAGAAGCTTGGAGCACAACACACAATACTGAATTTATTACCACTAGAATGTACAAAGATTAGTAACCCGTTAAGGCTATAGGTGTATATACAAGGGGGGGAACCTCCTAAAGAAGGAAAAAAGTGCCCCGGTAGTCCTAGTGTGTTCAGACACATCATTACCTAAATATATCAACATAGACTTTATCTCCTATCTCTCTCTCTTTCTTATTTTTCATGTGTGTGTTGATCTTTATGTGTAGTGTATGCTATATTTTTAGACCTTTGTGACCAAAATTTTGCAAAGTCCCAAAAATTGGGGCATACACAGTCACAAAAGTTTTGAACCTTCTCTTCTTTGATGGCACACACCACAAAATTTTTTGAACTTTTGTTCTTCGAAGGCTTGTTGATTTATCACATTATTTATATACAAATAATGTGATAAAGTATATATATAATATGGACAACACACACACACACATATATTGAGCTTTGATCTAAAGACACTCAAAGTTAAGTTCGAGTCTCCTAGCTATTCCAAAATAGCTAAGAGGCTCGAACTTAAATTCGACCCTCTCAACTTTTCCTACAAAAAGAGTAGTGCCTCTAAGCCAAATCTACCTTGAGCTTTGATCGAAAGACATTCGAACTTAATTTGGAGCCTCTTACCTGTTCCGTCCAAAGGAGCCAAGAGTTTTGAATTTAAGTTCAAGCCTCTTAAGCTCTTTGTCCCAAGAGACTAGGAGCTCAAAATTAAGTTCTAGCTTCGAGTCAAATTGAATTTTAGTCTTCTTATTTATATGATAAGTTCAAACCTCTAAATAAACCAAATTTTGTCTTTTATGACCAAAGTTTGAGTCCTTTTGGTCATATGGTACAAAGTTCGAGCTTAAGTTCAAGCCTCTTAGCTTTTTCACACAACAAAGTAGTGTTTCTAAATAACACTTACTTTTAGCCTTGATCAAAAGAGGCTCAAACTTAAGGTCGAGCCTCTTAGTTCTTTATCCAAAAGATCTTAGAGGCTCAAGCTTAAGTTCGAGCCTGTTAGCCCTTGTGTCAAAAAAATAGAAGCTTGAACTTAAGTTCAAGCCTCTTAATCATATTAAGTTTGATTTTGTTGAGTTCAATGACGTGAGGCTTGAACTTAAGTTTGTGCCTTTCGGCCTTTCCATTCAAAAGATAGTATCTCTAACTCCAATCTACCTTGAGCTTTGATCAAAAGATTCTCAAAAATCAAATTTGAGCCTCTTAGCTCTTCCATCCAAAAAAGCTAAGAGGCCCAAACTTAAGTTCGAGCCTCTCAACTTTTGTAGGCAAAAGAATAGGATCTCTAACTCAAATCTGCTTTGAACTTTGATCAAACCATGCTCGAACTTAAGTTGGAGCCTCTTAGCTCTTGAATCCAAAAGAGCTAACACGCTCAAACTTAAGTTCAAGCCTCTTAGCTTTTCCACCCTTGATGTGTTTAACCCAAACTTACTTTGACCTTTGATCAAAAGAGGCTCGACCTTGAGTTTGAGCCTCTTACCTCATTATCCAAAAGAGCTAAGAGACTTGAACTTAAGTTCATATGGTAAGTTGGAGCCTCTAAATCAACAAAGTTCAAGTCTTTCATGACCAAAGTTTGAGTCTTTTTTGTCGTATGGTATGAGACTCAAACTTAAGTTCAAGCTTGTTAGCTTTTCCACCCAAAAAGTAGTGTTTCTAAATCAGACTTACTTTGTGTATTGATCAAAAGAGGCTAGAAACTTAAGTTTGAGTCTCTTAGCTCTTTATCCAAAAGAGCTAATTAGCTCAAAATTAAGTTCCAACATGTTAGCCCTTGCACGAAAAATGTAGAGGCTCAAACTTAAGTTTGAGCCTCTTAATCATATTAAATTTGAGTCTATTTGGTTATTTGATATGAGGCTCAAATTTAAGTTCGTGCTTCTCAGATTTTGCACCCAAAGGAGTAGTATCTCTAACTCCAATGTACCTTGAGATTTGATCAAACAATTCTAGAACTTAAGTTCGAGCCTCTTTACTCTTCCATCTAAAAGAGCTAAGAGGTTCAAACTTAAATTCGAGCCTCTTAGCTCTACCAACCAAACGAATAGTGTCTCTAACTCAAATCTACTTTGGAATTTGATAAGAAAATGCTCCAACTTAAGTTTGAGCCTCTTAGCTCTTGCATCTAAAAGAGCTAACAAGCTCGAACTTAATTTTGATCCTCTTAGCTTTTCACCCTTGATATGTTTAATCCATACTTACTTTGAGCTTTGATCAAAAGAGGTTCGACCTTGAGTTTGAACCTCTTACCTCTTTATCCAAAAGAGATAAGAGGCTCAAAATTAAGTTCATACGGTAAGTTTGAACCTCTTAATCAACCAAAGTTTAAGCCTCTTATGACCAAATTTTGAATATTTTTGGTCATATGGTACGAGGCTCGAACTTAAGTTCAACCTTGTTAGCTTTTAAACCTAAAAACGTAGCCTTTCTAAATCAAACTTACTTTGAGCTTTGATCAAAAGAGACTCAAACTTAAGTTCAAGCCTCTTAGCTCTTTATTAAAAAGAGCTAACAAGCTCAAACTTAAGTTCTAGCATGTTAGCCCTTGCACCAAAACAAGTAGGAGCTCAAGCTTAAGTTCAAGTCTTTCAATCATATTAAATTTAAGTTTGCTAGGTTATATGATATGAGGCTCAAATTTAAGCTCAAGCCTTTTAGATTTTGCACCCAAAGGAGTAGTATCTCTAACTCCAATCTACTTTGAGCTTTGATCAAAAGATGCTCAAACTTAAGTCCAAGCATGTTAGATCTTCCATCGAATAGAGCTAAGAGGATCAAATTTATGTTTGTGCAGCTCAATGATATGAAGTTTGAGTCCATTGGGTCATATGATATGAGACTCGTATTTAAGTCGAGCCTCTTAGGTTTTCCACCCAAAAGACTAGTGTCTCTAACTCAAATATACTTTGAGCTTTGATCAAAAGATGCTTGTACATAAGTTTGAGCCTCTTAGCTCTTGCATCCAAAAGATTTAACATGCTCAAACTTAAGTTCAAGCCTCTCAATCATACTGAATTTTATTCTACAGGGTTATATGATATGAGACTAGAACTTAAGTTCAAGTTCATCAACTTTTCCACCCAAAAGAGTAGTACCTCTAACTCCAATCTATCATGAGTTTTGATCAAAAGATGCTCGAATTTAACTTTGAGCCGATTAGCTCTTCCATCCAAAAGAGAGAAGCTCGAACTTAAGTTCGCACCTCTCAATCACATTAAGTTCAATAATGTTGGCCATATCATATGAGGCTTGAATGTAAGTTTGAACCTCTCAAGTTTTACGACCAAGCGTAGTATCTCTAACTCAAATCTACTTTGACTTTGATGAAATGATGCTTAAACTTAAGTTAGAGCCTCTTAGCTCTTGCATCCAAAAGCATCAAGAGGCTCAAACTTAAGTTGGAGGCTTTCAGCTTTTCCACTCAAAAGAGTAATGTGTTGAATCCAAACTTAATTTGAGCTTTGGTCAAAAGAGTTTCCAACTTAAGCTCGTGCCTCTTAGCTCTTTATTCAAATATTAGCTTTTCAACTCGAGCCTCTTAGACTCTCTAACTCAAATCTGCTTGAGCTTTGATGGAAAGATGCTCAAATTTAAGTTAGAAGGTTCCAAAATAGCTAACAGGCTCGAACTTAAGTTTGATCATGTTAGCCCTTGCACTAAAAAAGTAGAGGTGCAAACTTAAGTTTAAGCCTCTCAGTCATATTAAATTTGAGTCTCTTGGGTTATATGACGTGAGGGTTGAACTTAAGTTCGAGCCTCTCAGCTTTTCCACTCAAAAAAGTAGTATCTCTAACTCCAATCTACCTTGAGATTTGATCAAACGATGCTAGATCTTAAGTTTGAGCCTCTTATCTCTTCCATCCAAAAGAGCTAAGAGGCTCTTACTTATGTTTGAGCCTCTAAATCATATTAAGTCTTATTGTGTTGGGTCATATGATAAGAGCCTCGAACTAAGTTCGAGCCTCTCAACTCTACCACACAAAACAGTACTGTCTCTAACTCAAATCTAGTTTGAACTTTGATCAAAAGACATTTGAACTTAACTTCTAGCCTCTTAGGTCTTGCCTTCAAAATAGCTAATGGAATCAAACTTAATATCGAGCCTCTTATATTTTCCACCCAAAAGAGTGCTTTGTTTAATCCAAACCTACTTTGAGCTTTAATAGAAAAGGCTCAAACTTAAGTTGGAGCCTCTCACATTTTTATCCAAAAGATCTTGAGCTTGTTAGCTTTGCACCTCATCTGAGCCTTTTGGTTTCTATGGTAACTTCGATCTTCTCAACTTTTCCACCTAAATTAGTAGTGTCTCTAACTCAAATCTACCTTGAGGTTTGATCAAAAGATGCTCAAACTTAAATTTGAACCTATTAGTTCTTTATCCAAAAGAGCTAAGACAAGTAATGTCTCTATCTCAAATCTACCTTGAGGTTTGATGAAAAGATGCTCGACTCTCTTAGCTTTTCAACCCGAACATATGATGTCTTTACGTCAAACTTACTTTGATCTTTGATCAAAAGAGTTTGAAGTCGGATTCTCTTAGCTCTTTATCAAGTAAGAGACTCAAACTTAAGTTTGAGCTTGTAAGCTTTTCCACTCAAGAGATTAGTGTCTCTAACTTAAATCTACCTTGAGCTTTGATGGAAAGAAGCCCAAACCTAAGTTTGAGCCTCTTAGCTCTTGCATCTAAAAGATCTTAAAGCTCAAATTTAAGTTTGAGCCTCTCAACATTTCTACCAAGAGGAGAGTAGTGTCTCTAAGTCAAATAGACCTTGAGCTTTGATCAAAAGATGATCGAACTTAAGTTTGAGCCTCTTAGATCTTGCATCCAAATGATTCTAAGCTTCTTAATTAATTTAACTTTGAGTTTGAACCTTTCAATCAACTTAAGCTTGAGTCTTTCTGATCATATGCTATGAGGTCTGCACTGAAGTTTCTTTAATTGTTGCACTCAAAATACTAGTATATCTATCTCAAATTGTATCCTTTCAAGTCAAATCTACATCTTAGCTATTCCACCAGAAACAATAGAGGCTCGAACTTAAGTTCGAGCCTCTCGATCAGCTTAGGTTTGTGTTTTTTCATCATATGTTATGAAGCTCAAACTTAACTTTGAGTCTTTAAATCAAATTAAGTTTTGTATTTTTCATTATATACTATGAGGTAGTAACTTAAGTTGGACCCTTTAAGTAAAGAACATAAATTCAGATGTTGTGAGAGTGGAACTTAAGTTTGAGGATGTTTATCATAATCTATAAGTTTGATGATTAGAGATGATAATGTTGATGATAAGTTTGATGACTATGGATGAGAAAGCTGATGTTATTATGTTGGTTATTGTTTTTTATGATCCAAGAGAAAATATTTTAGCAATGGAAAACATAGTTACTATTGAATTTCAAAGCAATGTTATCGATAATTTATTTTCATTGGAAAATTCATAAAAAATAAGTGGGATGAAGGTTCCTTCAAATAGGATTAAGGTTCAGAAATCTTTTGATTTGATGCATAAAGAAGACATGAAATGGTTTGCGGACACTTATGACCATGAAGGAAACTTCAAAGCAGATGTGCATTGATTTACGACAGATGTAGGATCTACATATGGTGATATGGGAAATATTATTCATTTTAAAGAAGAATTAAATGCACAAGGAACATTGTGGTTTATGTATAAAGTGCTTCGAGATGGTGAAAATATTAATGTCAAATAAATTTTGCTTATCATGGGAGACTTTCTATTTGGAAGATATGAAAGCTAGTATGACAAAGTTTGATCAATCATGAGGCTGAATTGGAACAATTGAACCAATTGAAGAATTAATGCAAAAAAATCCAACGATCAACACAAAAGTCAAAATGTTTGAAGAGAAGCTCAGATGTATCTTGGAGATGCAAGAAACAAAAGCTAAAATGTTCGTCAAACAAAGATTTAGGATCATCATCAAAGTCTATATAGAAGGATGAAAATGTATCAGTTTGGCATTCAGATAATAGAAGTGAAGAAACTGAAGATATGATAGTGCAACCAGAGGAAAATAAAATGATGCATTTACTACTTTAAAAACAAGAATGTTATGCTTTCAATTCAAATGCAGTATTTAGTATTCATGTAAAAAATTATTTGCCAGCACCATTGAATTATGTATATCAAAAATTGAAGACAACTTATGTGCACACATTAATGAATGATTTTTTCTTGACTCCCAAAGAGAATGAAGTTCTTACAGTGTTATGCCTATTGATCCAAGAGCTAGAACACCTCTACAAAACTTTGCCTCATGATGATATTGATAAATTTGAGTATTGGATAATATCTGGACAACATTCAATCAATGCAAAGATAACTTTGCAAAGTGTTAATTTACCTATGGTGACGTTATAGTTACGACAACAATTTAGATATAGGAAAGAAAAATTATAGTAAATTTTCCTCCAAATATTTCAAGGGAGATATCTAAAGAAGCTAATTTGATGGTGCCAAATTCATTACAGAAGGAACCATTTGTGGATCAACTTTTACAATCTAGATCTGAATGGAAAGCTAACAGATGTCCAAGCCTCCTCTAGGTGTTAATGAGAGTAAAAGAGAATCTGTATCATGGCTAGTATGTTTAAATTCTTGGTATTTATATTTTCTCTTTGAAGTTATATTCATCTATGTATTTCGATGCTTAAGATGTATTCTTATCTCTTAAAACTTATATCTATTTAAACTTTATGCCGTGTTTCTTTCAATGAAGCCCTCTAATTTTGGGCCTTCTCAGCACTTAGTTTGAGGCAGAGGAAGATGGGATGTCAGCTAAAATCTAGGAACTCGCACGAAGACACAAAGATAAAATCATGTCATCTGCCTAGTCACGTGGTGATTCATTAATTCTCTCTCTCGCATTACCCATAAAAGGTAATGCTCTAGATCTCTCACTTGGGTGCCACTTGGCACTCATGTGAGGGTCATACTTATCAAGTGTAAGAGGGAGTTCTCACCTCAAACACATCTATACTCCATGTAACATTTCTTCCCCTTAGTTCCATTTTTTTCCTCAAAAATGGTATTGGAAGGTCTGACAGAAAGAGAGAAATAATAGAAACACCACTCCCACTATATCCCCATGTATAGTAATACATGGTCATATCTCCGTGTTGTTCCCTGTATCCTTTCCCTTAAGAAGAATCTTGGGAAGTTAATCTAAAGTTGGGAAACTGTCTCTAAAGGGTGCTAACCCGCTCCCATATGGCACTATCTTTACACTTTACTAGAGACTCTTTATATAGGTGACTTCTTGTCTATTTCTCTTGAGCGTAGTATGGTCTCAGGCTCATGTGGCATAGATTGAACAAAAATAGGCTCTACTACCTCACTGTCTTGAATGAGGTTGTCAGATTCACTCAGCCTTTTCTTAAGCCGACTAACATGAAAAACTAGATGGATTTGACTATTCTATGGAAGTTGGAGCTTGGAAGCCATCTTTCTTATTCTCTTAAGTATTTGGAAAGGTCCACAATACCTAGGAGATAGTTTTGGACAAGGTCCTATCTTCATGGTTTTAGACCTAGATGGAACTCTAAGATAAACTTGCTCTCCTACCTCAAAGTTGATGTCTCTCCTTTGAGGGTCAGCATAGGCTCTAGCTCTATCTTGAGCTCTCCTAATGTTGTCCTTAGCAAGCCTAAGCATATCGTTCATCTCTTCCAAGAAGTCCTTTGCAGCTTGAACTTTCTCATTCTGCAATCCTACTAGATAAGGAGCTCTTGGTTGAAACCCATACATAAGCATAAATGGACTACGCCCAGTGGAAGAGTGCTTGGCACTATTATATGCAAACTCTACTATAGGTAATTACTCTTCCCAATTAGTTTGCCCCTAATTCACATATGCTCAAAGCATATCATCTAGGATTTGTTTAACCCTCTCTGTTTGCCCATACGTCTATGGATGCTTGGCCCTACTCATGCTAAGTTTTGTATCCAACATTTTGAAGACCGCTCTCCAAAAGTGGCTAGTAAACTTCCTATTTCGATCCGAGACTATGTCTAAAGGAAGATCATATAACCAGTATAGGTTCTCTACAAAGAGTCTAGCCAACTCAGGTGTCTTCACTATAGTATGTGTCGAAATAAACCTAGCCATTTTGGTTAACCTATCCACAATTACCCAGACTGAGTCGTGTCCTCTTTGTGTCTTAGGTAATCCGGCTATAAAGTCCATGGAGATGCTCTCCCACTTCCCATTAGGAATGTCCAATGGGTGGAGTAGTCCTCCAATCCTCAACCTCTCAGCTTTATTGACCTGGCATTTGGTGCACTTAAGCACATACTCTAGGACATCCTTATGAAGTCCACGCCACTACAACTGCCTCTTAACAAGATCATAAGTCTTGTTAACTCCTGTTTGTCTCGCACTAGGGCTGTCATGACACTCATAAAAAATATGACATCTCATCTTAGAATCTCTAGGGACACACACCTTACCTTTATATAACAGATATCCATCATGGACACTCTAATTCTTCCACTTGAATCCTTCTTGAGTACTCGTCGATACTCCATCCTCACTGGAAACCCGTATATCACGATCTAAATTTTGTATGGCTTCCCAAATCTCGGAATATGCACGATCAAGCCTACATTTCCCTCTAATGGACTCAAGTAGCTCACCATTAATTTGAGTAAAACTCAGTCCATTGAGCATAGGCATGCGGCTAGGTGAATCAGCCACTAGAATAAACTTTCCCTTCCTATACCTAAGCTCGTAATCAAACTCCTGAAGGGTATCTACCTAGTGGGCATTACGACCTTTAAGGTCTGTTTGACTAGAGAGCCACTTAATGCTCTCTTGAGCAAACACTATCGTAACTTTGGCACCATATAAATAATGATGCCACTTCTTCAAAGCATGGACAATTGCATAGAACACGTTCTCATAGAAAGAGTAATTCTTCTGAGCTGGTTCTAGTTTATTACTCTCAAAAGCTACTGGTCAACCATCCTGAACTAAAACCGCTCCTATAGCAAAATCACTCGCGTCAGTCTCAACCACAAAGGGTTTGTTGGGATCTGCTATATGTAAAAGTGGAGCTGTAGTGATTGCTACTTTCAATTTCTCCATACTTTGCTTCTGTGTTCCCTTTCCCTTTAAGCTTTTCCATCATCGAGACAAAAATTTTGGCATAATTCTTAATGAATGTTTAATAGAAACCTAACAAACCTAGGAAGATCTGTAGCTCTTCCAGGTTCCTTGGATGTGGCCATTCCATAATAGCCCCTACTTTTTCAGGATCCATTTGGATTCCATTCTCGGAAACTATATGCCCAAGGTATCTAACCTCTATTTTGGAAAATTCACACTTTGACTCCTTAGCAAAGAGTGAATTTTCCCTTAGCACTTGAAATACCTTTCTTAAGTATTCCAACTGCTCCTCTTTTGATGCACTATAGATCAGAATGTCATCCAAAAAGTCTACTACAAAGTGCCCTAGATAAGGCTGTAATACACTATTCATGAGCTTCATGAAAGTGGAAGGAGCATTGGTGAGACCAAAAGGCATGACCAAAAACTCATAGTGCCCATATCTAGTCCTGAATGCAGTCTTAGGGACATGTTCTACCCTAATCCTAATCTGATGATATCCTAATCTAAGGTCAAGCTTGGTAAAATACCTAGCTTGATGTAACTGATCAAATAGATCTTCCAATCTAGGCATTGGAAACCTATTTTTGATAGTTACCTTATTAAGTGCTCTATAGTCTATACATAGTCTCATAGAACCGTCTTTCTTCTCAACTAGGAGCATTGGCGATGCCCAAGGTGAGTTACTCGGTATAATGAAGCCCTTATCTAAATAATCATGTAATTTCCTCTCAACCTCCTCATGCTGAGAAACACTAAGCCTATAAGGTGGCTTACAAATAGGGTTAGTGTTAGTAACTACCTCAATAGCATGGTCAATATCCCCTCTCTCAAGTGGTAGCCCTATAGGTAAGTTAGTGGAAAAACATCTCTATACTCAAAAATAAGATCTTTAAAACTTTTAACCACACACTCTTGCAAGAAAGAATAATAGAAAGTCCTCTCCATATTTACATTCCTATCATGAAAACATACATAAGATGAATTGTCTGTACAATGCTCAATATCATGACTATACAATAAAAAGATCTCCTGTACATGCTGAAAATCATAAAGACTATACAACTCTAAAGATGAAATGAGAGGTGCAGTAGGTACACCTCTCTCCCTGAATACAAAATTTACTTCCATTTCTTTCAAACTCAAGTGTTTTGTTTTGATAGCTGCGTTTAATTGTGTCTCCCAACATCCATAGCCACTCTCTTCCTAATGCAAGGTATATCCTCTCCATATTCATAATTTGGAAGTCCATGTGATCTATATAATCCTGAATCTTGACTTTCAAATTGGATACCATAGTATCCCATATCCTCTTGTCTTCCCCTTGCATCATAGATACTATGTATTTATGTGCACTAGGCTGTTGGGGAATCTTTAGTTTCTTGACTAGAGCATAGTTTATGAAGTTATGAGTGGCAGAGTCATCTATCATGGCTCGCACCCTTGTCTTGTATACACTACCATGCAGTTTAACTAGTTCATGTGGTCCAAACTGCGCTACCCCAATGACTAAGTCAAACAACAAGTGTGCTCTATATCCTTGTGCATCACCTCCACTCCCTTGCAGCTAGAGTTGCCATGAATAGGAAGTGTCTACACTAGGTGGACCGCCTTTTTGTCCTTTTCAAGGGCTGTACTAGTCTCTGGTCCTCTCTTCTTATGTTCCCCCTTCTTGAGTGGACAATTGCACTATGAATGGCTAGGAGACAAACCTGAAGCACAGGTTCTCTCTTTTGGCGCCTCTCAAACTAATCCGTAGGTAATCTAGGCCCTTGTGATCTTTTTTTTATGAAAATTTTGTTTTTCCCCAATGGCAACTTCTTCTTGAACTTAGTGGTGCTAAGAGGTTTGAGGGGCTGATCCGTCTCCATAGGAGTATATTGAGGACGGTTATGGTCCTCATAGATCTGTGCATACTTGATTTCCTCTCCATAGGAGTATATTGAGGATGGTTATGGTCCTCATAGATCTGTGCATACTTGATTGGAAAATTCATAAAAAACAAGTGGGGTAAAGGTTCCTTCAAATAGGATTAAGGTTCAGAAATCTTTTGATTTGACGCATAAAGAAGACATGAAATGGTTTGCGGACACTTATGACCATGAAGGAAACTTCAAAGCATATGTGCATCGATTTACGATAGATGTAGGATCTACATATGGTGATATGGGAAATATTATTCATTTTAAAGAGGATTTAAATGCACAAGGAACATTGTGGTTTATGTATAAAGTAGTTCGAGATGGTGAAAATATTAATATCAAATAAATTCTGCTTATCATGGGAGACTTTCTATTTGGAAGATATGAAAGCTAGTATAACAAAGTTTGATCAATCATGAGGCTGAATTGGAACAATTGAATCAATTGAAGAATTAACGCAAAACAATCCAATGATCAACACAAAAGTCAAAATGTTTGAAGAGAAGTTCAGATGTATCTTGGAGATCCAAGAAATGAAAGCTAAAAGGTTCGTCAAACAAAGATTTAGGATCATCATCAAAGTCTATATAGAAGGATGAAAATGTATCAGTTTGGCATTCAGATAATAGAAGTGAAGAAACTGAAGATATGGTAGTGCAGCCAGAGGAAAATAAGATGATGCATTTACTACTTTAAAAACAAGAATGTTATGCTTTCAATTCAAATGCAGTATTTAGTATTCATGTAAAAAATTATTTGCCAGTTTCATTGAATTATGTATATAAAAAATTGAACACAACTTATGTGCACACATAAATGAATGATTTTTTCTTGGCTCTAAAAGAGAATGAAGTTCTTGCTTATGCCTATTGATCCAAGAGCCAGAACATCTCTACAAACTTTGCCTCATGATGATATTGATAAATTTGAGTATTGGATAATATCTGGACAACATTCAATCAGTGCAAAGATAACTTTGCAAAGTGTTAATTTAGCTATGGTGACGTTACAGTTACGACAACAATTTAGATATAGGAAAGAAAAATTATAGTCAATTTTCCTCCAAACATTTCAAGGGAGATATCTAAAGAAGCTAATTTTATGGTGGCAAATTCATTACACAAGGAACCATTTGTGGATCAACTTTTACAATCTAGATCTGAATGGAAAGCTAACAGATGTCCATCCAAGCCTCCTCTAGGTGTTAATGAGAGTAAAAGAGAATTTGTATCATGGCTAGTATGTTTAAATTCTTAATATTTATATTTTCTCTTTGAAGGTATATTCATCTACGTATTTAGATGATTAACATGTATTCTTATCTCTTAAAACTTATATCTATTTAAACTTTATGTCATGTTGCTCTCAATGAAGCCCTCTAATTTTGGGCCTGCTCAGCACTGAGTTTGAGGCAGAGGAAGATGGGCTGTCAGCTAAAATCTAGGAACTCGCACAAACACACAAAGATAAAATCATGTCATCCGCCCAGCCGCATGGTGATTCATTAATTCTCTCTCTCTCTCTCATTACCCATAAAAGGTAATGCTATAGATATCTCACTTGGGTGCCACTTGGCACTCATGTGAGGGTCATACTTATCAAGTGTAAGAGGGAGTTCTCACCTCAAACACATCTATACTCCATGTAACATTTCCTTCCCCTTAGTTCCATTTTTTTCCTCAAAAATGGTATTGGAAGGTCCGACAGAAAGAGAGAAATAATAGAAACACCACTCCCACTATATCCCCATGTATAGTAATACATAGTCATATCTCCGTGTTGTTCCCTGTATCCTTTCCCTTAAGAAGACTCTTGGGAAGTTAATCTAAAGTTGGGAAACTGTCTCTAAAGGGTGCTAACCCGCTCCCATGTGGCACTATCTTTCCACTTTACTAGACAGTCTTTATATAGGTGACTTCTTGTCCGTTTCTCTTGAGTGCATAGTATGGTCTCCGGCTCATGTGGCATAAATTGAACAGAAAGAGGCTCTACTACCGCACTGTCTCAAATGAGGTTGTTAGATTCACCCAGCCTTTTCTTAAGCCGACTAACATGAAAAACTAGATGGATTTGACTATTCTCTGGAAGTTGGAGCTGGTAAGCCATCTTTCCTATTCTCTTAAGTATTTGGAAAGGTCCACAATACCTAGAGGATAGATTTGGACAAGGTCCTGTCTTCATGGTTTTAGACCTAGATGGAACTCTAAGATAGACCTGCTCTCCTACATCAAAGTTGATGTCTCTCCTTTGAGGGTCACCATAGGCTCTAGCTCTATCCTGAGCTCTCCTAATGTTGTCCTTAGCAAGCCTAAGCATATCGTTCATCTCTTCCAAGAAGTCCTTTGCAGCTTGAACTTTCTCATTCTGCAATCCTACTAGATAAGGAGCTCTTGGTTGAAACCCATACATAAGCATAAATGGACTACGCCCAGTGGAAGAGTGCTTGGCACTATTATATGCAAACTCTAATATAGGTAAGTACTCTTCCCAATTAGTTTGCCTCTCATTCACATATTCTCAAAGCATATCCTCTAGGATTTGTTTAACCCTCTCTGTTTGCCCATACGACTATGGATGCTTGGCCCTACTCATGCTAAGTTTGGTATCCAACCTTTTGAAGACCGCTCTCCAAAAGTGGCTAGTAAACTTCCTATCCCGATCCGAGACTATGTCTAAAGGAAGATCATATAGCCGGTATAAGTTCTCTACAAAGAGTTTAGCCAACTCAGGTGTCTTCACTGTAGTACGTGTCGAAATAAACCTAGCCATTTTGGTTAACCTATCCACAATTACCTAGACTGAGTCGTGCCCTCTTTGTGTCTTAGGTAATCCGGCTATAAAGTCCATGGAGATACTCTCCCACTTCCCATTAGCAATGTCCAATGGGTGGAGTAGTCCTCCAATCCTCAACCTCTCAGCTTTATTGACCTTGCATTTGGTGCACTTAAGCACATACTCTAGGAGATCCTTATGAAGTCCACGCCAGTACAACTGCCTCTTAATAAGATCATAAGTCTTGTTAACTCCTGGTTGTCTCGCACTAGGGCTGTCATGACACTCATACAAAATATGAAGTCTCATCTTAGAATCTCTAGGGACGCACACCTTACCTTTATATAACAGATATCCATCATGGAAACTGTAATTCTTCCACTTGAATCCTTCTTGAGTACCCCTCGATACTCCATCCTCACTGGAAACCTGTATATCACGATCTCAATTTTGTATGGCTTCCCAAATCTCGGAATATGCACGATCAAGCCTAGATTTCCCTCTAATGGACTCAAGTAGCTCACCATTGATCTGAGTAAAACTCAGTCCATTGAGCATAGGCATGTGTAGGTGAATCAGCCACTACAACAAACTTTCCCTTCCTATACCGAAGCTCATAATCAAACTCCTGAAGGGTCTCTGCACAATGGGCCTTATGACCTTTAAGGTCTATTTGATTAGAGAGCCACTTAATGCTCTCTTGATCAAACACTATCGTAACTTTGACACCATACTAATAATGATGCCACTTCTTCAAAGCATGGACAATTTCATACAAGTCCTTCTCATAGACAGAGTAATTCTTCTGATTTGGTTCTAATTTATTACTCTCAAAAGCTACTGGTCGACCATCCTGAACTAAAACCGCTCCTATAGCAAAATCACTCGCATCAGTCTCAACCACAAAGGGTTTGTTGGGATTTGCTATATGTAAAAGTGGAGATATAGTGATTGCTACTTTCAATTTCTCCATACTTTGCTTCTGTGTGTCTCTCGAATGAAAGGCTTTCCCTTTCCCTTTAACCTTTTTCGTCATCGGGACAGCAATTTTGGCATAATTCTTAATGAATCTTCAATAGAAACCTAATAAACCTAGGAAGATCTGTAGCTCTTCCATGTTCCTTGGATGTGGCCATTCCATAATAGCCCCTACTTTTTCACGATCCATTTGGATTCCATTCTCTGAGACTATATGCCCAAGGTATCTAACCTCTGTTTTGAAAAATTCACACTTTGACTCCTTAGCAAAGAGTGAATTTTCCCTTAGCACTTGAAATACCTTTCTTAAGTGTTCCAACTGCTCCTCTTTTGATGCACTATAGATCAGATTGTCATCCAAAACATCTACTACAAAGTGCCCTAGATAAGGCTGTTATACACTATTCATGAGCTTCATGAAAGTGGCAGGAGAATTGGTGAGACCAAAAGGCATGATCAAAAACTCATAGTGCCCATATCTAGTCCTGAATGCAGTCTTAGGGACATCTTCTACCCTAATCCTGATCTGATGATATCCTAATATAAGTTCAAGGTTGGTAAAATACCTAGCTTGATGTAACTGATCAAATAGATCTTCCAATCTAGGCATTGGAAACCTATTTTTGATAGTTACCTTATTAAGTGCTCTATAGTCTATACATAGTCTCATATAACCATCTTTCTTCTCAACTAGGAGCATTGGCGATGCCCAAGGTGAGTTACTCGGTATAATGAAGCCCTTATCTAAATAATCGTGTAATTTCCTCTCAACCTCCTCATGCTCAGAAACACTAAGCCTATAAGGTGGCTTACAAATAGGGTTAGTGTTAGTAACTACCTCAATAGCATGGTCAATGTCCCCTCTCTCAAGTGGTAGCCCTCTAGGTAAGTTAGTGGGAAAAACATCTCTATACTCAAAAATAAGATCTTTAAAACTTTTAACCACACACTCTTGCAAGAAAGAATAATAGAAAGTCCTATCCATATTTACATTCCTATCATGAAAATATACCTCAAATGAACTGTCTGTACAATGCTCAATATCATGACTATACAATAAAAAGATCTCCTGTACATGTTGAAAACGATAAAGAATATACAACTCTAAAGATGAAATGAGAGGTGCACTAGCTACATCTCTCTCTCCCTGAATACAAAATTTACTTCCATTTCTTTCAAACTCAAGTGTTTTGTTTTGATAGTTGCGTTTAAGTGTGTCTCCCATCCCCCATAGCCACTCTCTTCCCAACACAAGGTATGTCCTCTCCATATTCATAATTTGGAAGTCCATGTGATCTATATAATCCTCAATCTTGACTTTCAAATGGATACCATAGTATCCCATATCCTCTTCTCTTCCCCTTGCATCATAGATACTATGTATTTATGTGCACTGGGTTGCTGGGGAATCTTTAGTTTCTTGACTAGAGCATAGTTTATGAAGTTATGAGTGGCAAATTCATCTATCATGACTCACACCCTCGTCCTATATACACTATCATGCAGTTTAACTAGTTCATGTGGTCCAAACTGCGTGACCACAATGACTGAGTCAAACAACAAGTGTGCTCTATATCCTCGTGCATAACCTCCACTCCCTTGTAGCTAGAGCTACCATGAATAGGAAGTGTCTACACTAGGTGGACCGCCCTTTTGCCCTTTTTAGGGGCCGTACTAGTCTTTGGTCCTCTCTTCTTATCTTCCCCCTTCTTGAGTGGACAATTCCACTATGAATGGCTAGGAGACAAACCTGAAACACAGGTTCTCTCTTTTGGCCCTCTCAAACTAATCCGTAGGTAATCTAGGCCCTTGTGATCTTTTTTTTAATTAAAATTTTGTTTTTCGCCAATGGCAACTTCTTCTTGAACTTAGTCATGCTAAGAGGTTTGAGGGGCTGATCCATCTCCATAGGAGTATATTGAGGATGGTTATGGTCCTCATAGATCTGTGCATACTTGATTGCCTCTTCAAATGTCTTAGGTGCATTCCTTCTTACCTCTCTCTTGATGGCTTTATCTAAGCCTCTAACAAACCCTCTAGTTTTCTAGAAGTCATCTAAGCCCTTAAGTTTCAAAATGATCTCCCTATATTGGAATATGTAGACCTTCAAAGGCCTACCTCTCTAAGTGATCCTATCCCACTCATCCCTATTCCTATCCTCCTCATTCTTAGGAAGATATTCTTTTAGAAAAAGAGTTTCAAACTGAGTCCAATCTGTAGGGATAGATTTTTCCTCCTTGAGAATCACCCACCACTTATAAGCACGTGGGCCAAGTGAGAGACTCGCCTCTAGCACATGGTACTCCGGTGGGGTGCCCTTCAATTGATTGCAAATCATGCCACTTTTGTAAAAAAGTGTAGATTGCATCCTTGTTTCTATCTTGGTCTTCCCCCGTAAAGGTAGGTGGCTTTAAGTCTTTCAGGAGGGAAGCTTCCCTAGAGCTCTCTCCTTTGTGCTTACTAGGAAGAGAATTATCTTTCCTAGTCATCTCTAGAGGAAGAGTAGGGGTTTCTCTTTCCTTCCTAGCTACGAAAGGGGTGAGTTGAGTCTCAAGTGAGATCATTTGAGACTTAAGCTGTTGAATGAGAGATGTAATGCCACTTAGATCTCTCTCTAGCCTAAGGGTCTGTTCTTTCAAGTCCACAAATCATTCATGAGTAACAAACTCATCCAAGAGTTCCTCATAGGTATATTCTGGTTGTTGAGGCTCTTTTTCTTCTAGTTTTTCTTCTACTTCCTACCCCATTTCTACCTCTTCCATTCTAAAATCAAGATCCTCTAGTTGCTCTTTGGATGGATAAGTGTGTTCAATTATTTGTTTCCCTTGAGACTCCATGTTTCATTTCCCTTCCCCCATTTGTTAACTAGAGTATGTGAGAAGAATGGAAGTAAAGTTTGAATATGCAAGAAGAAGAGAAATATATCACAAGAGCACTTCCCTGATACAAAATGAAGCTGCGGAAGTGAAATCCAAGTGATCTTTGAAGCTTGATGTCGCTGATTTTGAATCCTTGCCAAGTCTAAACAGAAATTTGAAATGTCGGGTTGGTATGGGGAGGTTCTAATCACCAAAAACCAACAAGAACAATGCCAAAATCATGTAGGAATAGCCCCAACCAGGAAAAGTGAGTGAAACTAAAGCACCTTAGAGATTTGAGACTCCTTGCTAGTCCAAGAAATGTAGCCTAGCACCTATACTTCAAAGATATAAAGCTATGCCAAGTGAATAAAGTGGATTTGTATGCTGGATGATGAAAAACTAGGCCCGGGAGTGGCCGCCTAGTTTGTGCTGAAGCACTCCAGAGAGATTTTGGTTGACCAAATCTTGTCCAAATCAAACATCAATGGTTTTTTAGCAAAGCTTAGGAGTACAACTTTGTAAGCTGACAAAATGTTTTGAAATCGGACATTGTATAACCAAGCTATGAATGTGGGGAAGTCGGATATGTCATAGATAGGGTGTAGGAAAGCAAACCTTCATGGAAGGGTAACTTTGAAAACCCACAACTGAGAAACTGAAGCTCTTGAGGCTAAACCCATAACTCATATCCCATATCCATAGCCCATACTACATATTTGCATCCTTATTCCCTTAATATCTTGATCAATAAGTCGGTTATTCTCCCTCCAAGGTTGAGAAAAAAAAATCGAATTCTACTTTACCTCCTTCCTCATGGAGTAGCTTCAATTATGAGAAGTGTTCAGAAAAGAGGGAATAATCCCATAGACTAGTGTGCATGCTTAGCAAGCTCTCTATATATAAGATAAAAACCCCTACTTGCTTTCACCCAAGAGGCAGGGTGGAGAGAGAAAGAGGCACCTCTATGGGCTCTGATATGGGTTGTCGATCATCATCTACTTGCATGCGCCTCTGTGGGCTCTGGTGTGGGCCGTCCGTCACCGTCTTCTTCAGCATGTTTGCACGTCGTCGGATCTGATGCTAGTGTCATGTTGCTATCAATGAAGCCCTCTAATGTTGGGCCTGCTCAACACTTAGTTCGGGGCAGAGGAAGATGGGCCCCCGGCCAAAATCTAGGAACTCGCACAAACACATAGAGATAAAATCATGTCATCCACCCAGCCATGTGGTGATTCATTAATTCTCTCTCTCTCATTACCCATAAAAGATAATACTCTAGATCTCTCACTTGGGTGCCACTTCACACTCATGTGAGGGTCATACTTATCAAGTGTAAGAGGGAGTTCTCACCTCAAACACATCGATACTCCATCTAACACTTCATATATTATTTTTTAACAAAATTTTGAACAAAATATAGAGCAGACTTCAGAGAAACGATTTATAAAGAATGTTTTGCACTTTCTTTTATGTGATGATGAATGGTAGAATTGGATATCAATCATGTGTTTGCATAGTGAAGGAGCACTACTCAACACAAAATGTGAAGTTCCAAATAGCAAAGGAGATTCATCAAACATCGACGATTGCAAAGATGGTAGCAAAGAAAGGTGGACAATTAAAGCAAGCACTAGGGACAATTTTATTAGGTTTGACATTATCCAAATGCATTGAAGGTTTAGACAAAAATCAAGGTTTGAAAATTCAAAAAGGAATTTTAGAAAAGAAAATTTTGTTAAAAACAAAGAAAAATCATTGAAGCACATTGTTGACATGGAAGAAATGGCATGGATATTAAAGTCAGTTCGTGTGTTAAAAAATTCAATAATTTCTTTTTTTATTGATTTGACAACAAACGTTTTGAATTCGGAAAAGATATGTGAGAAATATAACATAACAGATATAGACTATGCAAAAATTAAAAGTTATAGTGAGGCATTTGTGAAAGATTCATTAATCAAGGCAAATTAATCTCCTCATCTACCAAAGGTTGCCAAAAATTTTCTTACTGATTCGTACAGAGTTGCAATGGGAATAAAAACCACAAAAAAACTTATTTAATGTTCAATCTATGGATTTACTTTTGATTTAAAGAAGGTGGAAAGTTTTTGTTTAGGGCAAGTTCTTCCATTCAACATTGCTTTCTGTAGGTTTGACTCACAACTATATAGTACGTCTACATGCTCAGGAATGTATTTTAATAACCTTCATCTCCAGATTGGTTTCTACACTCAATGGGATGAATTCTAAGACAAAATATATTCTAGTATCTTTTATTGATTTTCTCTATGTTCATATGCTTATTGAAGGAGTTCAACAAACGGCTACAAAAAGGACTTTCAAAATTGGAGCGATTCAGGGTAGTAAAAGGGTAGTAATCATTCGATTAAAGGAGAGTTGGATTTTAGAATAGTGCTTATGTACATTAGTAAAGAAGATAATTATCATATGATTGATAAAATAAATCAGGAATTTTTTTTTGTTTTGTTTAGAAACCCCTAATGAATTCATATATGAAAGTTTTATTGATGATTTCTGTTGATATAATTAGGTAGTGGTGTGTCAACACATTAGGACCATTCGGGAACTTTTTTTCCCTCTTTAGGACATTTTTTCCCCCACCTTGTATATACACATATTACCCTAATGGGCGACTTATCTTTGTACATTCTGTGGTAATACATTCATATTGTGTTGTGCTGCAAGCTTCCTCTTCTTCTTCCTTGTGTTGTCTGCATGTTTTTGAAGACCTCGAACTCCAACAATTGGTATCAGAGCAGGCCGCTACTTCATCTAGGGCATCATCGACACGCCTCTTGTCACAATCCTAGAATCACACAAAAATTGGGGAGCATACTCAAGGTGATTAGCAGATCAAAATAGCTTTGTTGTGTGATGTGGAAATGGTGATTTGAGCTTGTTTCCGCCCCTGAATGCACTATCATAATGCTTGTGTAAGCAATTTTTTCTTTTTTTGCCCAAGATATATTTAGGTTTTAGTTTGCTAGTAGAATCGTCTAGAAGTCTACTATAGCTTTAGTAGAATTTGGAGGGTAATTTTGTTCAACTTTTTGAGATACAATCATTTTTCTACATTAGGGTATTTTAGTTAAAGGCCATGGCTGAAGGCTGTGATGTATTTTGTATGTTGGCTATTGAGGATAAGTTGGATGGTACCAACTAATCATTGAGGGCTGATATGATGCATCATATATTGGTTGCAAAAGGACTGTGGAATATTGTGCAACGTGTTGAAAGATGTCACAATACGCCTGGAAACATAGTTGCTGAAGGTGATGTAGACGACATTGAAGATGTTGATATTCTTCATGTTCCTATTCGTGCTACAGTTCTTGTTGCACCTACTATAGAGCAAATTCATTGGGATGGCAGAGATGCTCAAGCACATGCATTGATAGCCTTGTCTATCAAACATACCATTCTTCCTCACATTCGCCCTTCAAGAACATGTAAGGATGCTTGGGAGACACTTGCCCCTTTATATCAAGCAAGGAATGAGGCTCGTGTTTCTTACCTCCGAAAATAGTTGGAGAGTGAGCACATGAATGAGGGTGATTCCATGGATAGTTTTGTGACAAAGATCAAAGATTTGAAGGAACAATTGATTTATACCGATGAAGTCTTGCCTGATAGTTCACTTCTGTAGATTGTTCTAAATGGTCTTCCCAATTCATATCAAAGTTTTGCTTCTACTCTTCATTTGATGATGAAAGGCAATCCAAATGCCTTAGCATTTGAGGAGTTAGTCTCTTTTATGTTGTAGGAAGATCAGTCTAGGCAGAAGAGATCCATTATGTGTGTTGTAGATCAAGCTTTCGTGGCTAATTAGATGGGAAAATGTAAATGGAGCTCTTCTACTATTAAGCAAAAATCTTCTAATTCTACACATATAAAGAAGGATGACAAGGATGAGAAGTAAACAGAAAAGAAGATATTGTTTTGTAAATATTGTAAAGGAAATGATCATGTCATAAAGAGTTATCCAAAATAGGTTGCGAAAGATTCAAGGAAGAAAGAGGTTTGAATGGTTGTTGCAGAGGCCTCTACACCCAAAACAAAGTTTGCTAATCTTGTGCAAATGAAGAATGGGCATTTACTAGTGTTTGCAGTTATGACCCATCTTCTCATGAATAGTCTATGTCTCCAATATATAGACTCAGATGTTCTGTACTTTGATCATGGGGCAACCAAACATATTACCTTGGAGTAGAGTTTCTTCACTTCACTCGAGCCTGCTCCTACATGGAATACTGTCACATGTGCCAATAACACCTCTTATCATGTTATGGCAGTTCATAAGATCATTCTGACTACTATTGATGGTAGTTCTTTTACATTGTCGGATGCTTTATTTGTGCTAGGGATCAAGAAAAATATGTTATCAATTTTAGCATTAGCCAAGATTGTCTTGGTCGTGAAATTTGTTGATGACAGATGTACAATTCATGATCTATCAGATGGTGACATCATTATTGCTTCTAGCATTTCATGTCATGGGATTTATAAGCTCAGAGAATATGCAAATCTATGAATGATTCAGCATCTGTAGTTCAAGATTCTCAGGCTATGACAGATGCAAAACTTTGGCATGCACGCTTTGGTCATCTGAATTTCGCTAGTTTGCTATGCCTACAGAAATCTAAAATGGCATCCTCTTTGCCCAAACTTGAGGCCGTTGGTAAAAATGTATGTCAAGGCTTTATTTTGGGGAAAATGCAGCATTCCTCATTCCCAAAAGATGGTTTAGTTCAAGCTACTAAAACATTAGAGCTTGTTCACAGTGATATCTGTGGTCCTATGCATACGCCTTCTTTTGGTAACTATCTTTACTTTGTGACTTTCATCGATGATTTTTCTAGGTTTGCATAGGTATATCCATTGAATGCAAAGTTAAGATACTTCGCATCTTGGTTGATGGAAATTCTAAGTTTAAGTCGTAATGCCCATAGAACTTTCTTCTTATTTTCTGTTTATTGGTCAAATAATTATTTTCTGATTGTACACAATACACTTGAGATTCAGGAAATAAAATGAAACGGAAACACAATGAAGGATTGATAGGAAAATTCAGTTTTCAAATCCTAGAATAGGTAGTATGGGAAATGAGTTCTTACATAAAAGGCTCAATTGTGCTCCAAAAATTGTATAATCTAGGGATTATAGCTTTAGTTTGGACTTTTCAAGCCGCCAAAATGTAGGCAAAAAGTAGTCGCTAGTCTAATGAAAAGAGGACCAATGTTACATTCCCCCCATTTTTGGAAGATGTAAAGATCCAAAGCATCAAACACAATATGGGTTTCTTATGGATATGCTACATAAAATATTTTACTTGGTCGAGTGTGCAAGAATAATATATGTTTCCCTCCCTAGTGTTGTAATAAAGTATAATATCTTATCTTGCCCACAATAATCAAATTTAGTATTTGAGATAGAGTTTAGAAATAAAATATTATTTCTAGAACATTCAAGGTGAATAAAGAAAATTATATGACAATGATATGTGTGTGGTTTGGGGTAGATGATTGGGCCTTTGCCTCTCGAGATGGAGGTAGAGAATCGACCCCTCCTAGTGGTTGGATATGTATCTAGCCTTAGGCCACACTAAAACCATTTAAAGGCAGCCATCTTTAAGCGATCTTTCTATGTATCACCTTTGAGAATGTCCTATATTATTTTCTAACCCTTGCTTTGTGGCATACAAAGGATAGCATGGGTAATATACGCGCCTTCACATGTACTTTTAGTTAACCCAAGCTTCTATAATAGTAGATCTCAATGATCAATCCTCCTTTAAAACAGAAGAATATGACAATGATTACCCGAAATTGTCCTCTACATAAGAACACCTGCATATCATGTTTTCAAGCTATTATATCAAAGTGGTATTGAAGCATTACGCAAGAATATGACAATGATTACCCGAAATTGTCCTCTACATAAGAACACCTGCATATCATGTTTTCAAGCTATTATATCAAAGTGGTATTGAAGCATTACGCTTTAAACCTTTGGAATATGCTTCTGTATCCTTACAACTAGCTATGTCTTACAACATCTCCATACAAACTTTTCTAATTTTTGTGTGTTTAAGACCATCTTATTGCGCTTAAACTATGATATATATCTTGTATTAGCTAGACGTATTTGAGATTTAGTATGCCACATGCAATTATGTGTTTTTAAATCTGATATGCTTATAATAATCTATGAATTTTGCCCATTTCATTTTAAACCACACCATGACTCCTTCTATGAATAACAAAGCAAGAGGTAGAATCATTCTTTTTGCTATGGATGCGACCTACAATCCATCGAGTCCCATTGGCACAACCATCTCTTCTTATATGCCACAAACTACCATCTCCTCCATTGCAACATACATATTGTGAGAGATTCATAAACGGAACATGATGGCCACTGTATAAATAGGAGATTGGATACTCACAAAACCAACGAAGACATAGAAATACAAAACTGGCAACATATACTTGGACTCTTCAAAGGGTAGAATTCTCGGCTTCTACCTTAATGAAGTAATATTAGTGAAAGAAGTGTTTGTGTAGCACGTTGTCCCTTTTCGGTACATGGGAGAAACAAGCTCACACCTTACAGCAAAACTTGAAAGCCAACTCCTACTTGAGTAGAGGCCTTATATACACACCCCATGTGGAGAAATTCTTCAACTTAGCACGTGGACTCAAGTAGGTTTTGGTTGGCCAAGTATGAGTCCTTTGGCACATATGCTTTGACCCATCATAGATTTGCAAGTGGAAATGGTTGTTCTCCTGGTAGCAACTAAGGGCACGGTTGAGTTTGGTATTGTTAGTGATATGTCCATTGTCATCTATAAGATTTTTTCTATTTGTATGCATGGGGATATGTTTTTTTATACCTATAGAGTTGTCGCTAATTTTATCTAACCACTTTCTTGTTGTAAGGACAATCATGTGCTATGTCGTTGGTGTAGTTTTTCTCTATGATGCAATAAAGAGATCCATGCCCACTAGAAGCTTGTGCTTGCATAAGGCAAGCATTGGCCATATGGCTACCTCTAGAGATGTAGAAGCACTTTATTGTGGTTATCTTGTGAGGTTGTTTAACTGCTCTATTTTGCAATTCTATCCTGAGTTTTAGGCTACTAACTCCACTATCTCCTTCAATCATGAACAAGTTTTTGCAACCATAATAGCTCATTAGTCTGAGTCGTGTTAAAGCTTAAAGAGTTGTAGGTCCTCCACTAGAGTATCCTCTACATCTCCACACATTCTCACACATTTCTTGAGAGTGTTGGTTCTTTTAGATAGACATATGATCTAAACTTTTCACTAAGAACTCTTTTTAGGAAAAGGAAGAATTTCTTAGCTTACGTTGGTAATTTTTGTGTTAGCCATATTTTCTTGTATTGCTTAAATCTTATCCTTGTGAGACTTGTTGCCTCTTGTGGGGTCTACTTAAAGTTATGAATTTGAGCTGAGTTATTGTGTCTCATCTAACTTTTTGAGCAAATTACAATAGAAAGTACGTAAAAATGATTGTATCTCTAGGTAGTTTATTCTATTCAATGGTTGAGACATGGCAAGAGATGGGCCCTTCAAGGTTAATCCAAAAGCCTCAAATTGATTAAAAGATTCTTCAATTTGGGACATGGGGAAAGCTAAAGAGCATCTCTAAGAGGAACCCACTCTATTTTGACCATCAACATGAAGGTGTTCACCCATGGAGCACATCATTCATCCCCACTACAAAGATATTATATCCTCACAAAATGAATCACCGTTGCATACTAGATTAGGATCCAACTTTAAGGTTCATGTTAAATGGAGAAACTACATGCTTCAGAAGAAAAATCGAAGGTGATCATCCACAAACAAATGGTCAGACCAAGAGCGCTAACCACGTTCTAGAGGACGTGTTGAGAGCATATGTGTTTGAGAGGTAAATAGATTGGGATAGTTACTTGCCACTAGTGGAGTTTTCTTATAACAGTACACATCATAAAGTGATAGGATTATCTCCTTTTGAGATGAGCTATGGCATGAATCCCACTGCTCCTAGTACCATAGGAATGCCAAAGGAATGTCTTAATTCTTTGGAGTTCCTGGTGAGCTTCCAAGAAAATTTAGAAATAGCGAAAGCCAAGATGCACCAAGTAGCTCATAAGGCAAAGGAATATATTGATAGGAAGAAATCTCCTAGAGTCTTTGAGTAAGGATATAGAGTTTTTCTTCAAGTGCCACTGAGGTGATCTATTTCATTATCCACAAGGAAGTGTATTAAGCTTTAATCAAGGTTTTTTTGGACCTTGGAAGATAGTTAAGAATCTTAGTGATGTTGCATACCGATTTGAGCTTCCTCGAGATTGCAGAATCCATCTAGTGTTTCATGTGAGTAAACTTAAAAAGTATATTTCTAGGGAGGATAATCTAAATGATAATATTTTTATATTGTAGGAAAGTGATAGCACATATCTTTTTCCACATAGGATACTAGATCGGAGATAGAAACGGTTGAGAAACTGTGTCATCCAGGAGTATGTAGTAGCCAGGAGAGGATTACCACTTATAGATTCCACTTGGGAATCAAAAGCTTTGGTTTGCAAATACTTTCCCTCATTGATCATTGAGGACAATGATCATTAGAAGGGGAACAGAGTGTCAGATATTGGTCTACAGAGACCACTTTATGTGTGCGTGAGCCAAGGGCCAACCATAGCCAAGGTCCCAAGCTTGGTGGATATTCTAAGGTATTCATGGTAATGGATGCAAGAGGATATAGGGATGGGAGGAGAGTAGTGAGTATCACGCATGACAAAGATACTTCGCATCTTGGTTGACGGAGATTCTAAGTTTAAGTCGTAATGCCCATGGAACTTTCTTCTTATTTTCTCTTTATTGGTCAAATAATTGTGCGTGTCTCTTTTTTTGGATGACTTTGATCATGAACGTTTCGTCAAAAACAAAACTTCGAAAAGATTTTTGTATTGAAGTCTTGTCTTCTGTTAACGCTCATGAAATCGGTCAACATAAGATTGTTTATCGAATGTGTATCTAAGTGTACGAAACGAGTAATAGAGAAATGGAATTCTGAATGAATGCTTTCGCCAACATTTGCACGTAGCTTACTTGCTTAAGGAATAATAGTGAATGAGATGACTTTCAATTCAAGTCTTGTGATGCGAAAACAAAAACAAATATTCATGTTTGGCTGTTTGCAGATTCGCGTTAATGGTTATGAACACCTCTTTTGCAAGAGAGTGCGATTTAGAATCTTGAAAAATAAATGATTTCTAACAAACACACGTTTCTAAAACCTGTCCAAAAGGGTGTGGTGTAGCGGTTTGTGTTGAACGTCGTGGGGCAGAGTGCCTGAGTTCAATTCCTACCCGGCTGGACATTTCAAATTCCTTATCCTTTCAAAAAAAAAGAACGTTTCTAAAACCTTTGACATGCCACGAACATGCAATCGATTTGCTTGTATGTATTGCCCTTTGTTAAAAATTATTTATTTGGGAGCTTTCAACTTTAAAAAAATCATTTGCATTGAAGTTTGATAAACACGAAGGATATTCTTTTGACTTATGACCTATTATGTTGTTGGAATTTATGACTTCAATATTTGAATCTAAGCTAGCTTGAAATTTTTTTTTGCACACTGATTAGCACATTGAATAGATTTATTTGAGCTCATGAGGAGGAAGGACGAGTAAATTTTGTAGGTATTCAGACGCAAGTCCTCAAGGAAGAGAATTTGTGAGGAGTTGTCTTTTACTATCGCCAATAATAGCTTTGTTGAATTCTCGTGAAAAGAACAGTGAGAATCAGCGTCTCTGGCAGGCGTTTGATGTCATATACCATATAGCTTTGTAGCTTCATGTACGTTTGAGATTCAGAGGAGTGTGATCGCATCATCGATCTGAAATTGCATGCGTTTCTTCTTCAAGTGTGTATGGATGCAGAATTATGCGGAGAGATTTGGAGGAGTTAACAAAGAGAGGAGCTGCTGCGAAGGTTTTGATGGGTACCATGAAATAAGAGAAGTTAGCGGTCACGAAGGAGTTAAATAACGATCGATTACAACTGCACGACTAAGGGATCACTCTGACTTATTCAGTTTCTCATATTCAAGGGAAAGAAAAAGATGGTGAGCTATATACACACATATACACATGCATATACACATACACACACATATTCATACACATATACGCACATATATACATACACAAACATATACACACACATATTCATACACACATCTATACATACACACACATACACATATACAAACACATACACTCACATGCATACATTCACACACATGCATATACACACATACACATAGACACACATATACATGCACATACATACACAACACACACATGCATACATACATGCACATGCATACACACACATACACATACACACACATGCGTACATACACATGCATACCCACACATACACATACACACACATATATACATACACTTAGACACACATACACATATACACATATGCACACACATACACTGACATGCATACATACACACATATACACATGCACATATAAACACATGCATACACACATATACACATACACACACATATTCATACACACACACATACACACATATATACATAAACACACACATACACATGTACACCTGTACACTCACGTGCATACATTCACACACATGCATATGCACACGCACACATATACACTCACATAGACACATATATACACAGCATACACACATATTCATATACACACATACACATACATATATAGTACACACACATAGACACACACACATACATCTATATGCATACATACACATATGCATACACATGCATATGCCTGCATACATACACACATGCACATGCATACATATATACACACATGCATAAATGCACATATACATACACACACATATGCATACACACACATACACATATACACTCACATACACATATAAATACACATGCAAAGGCACACATACACACACACACACATACAAACACATATATATACACACACAGACACACTACTAGAAATACGGGGGGTGGATGTGGCGATGCCCCCCATTGAAAAAAAGTGAGTTTCATCGCTTATGTGATGCTTACTCGACAGAGTGTTGCATAAGCGGCGATGAGTACTTTTATTCAAAAAAAAAAAAGAACTGTCACATAAGTGATGCATAGCATCGCTTATGTGATGCTACCGGCCACCCTCGCAAATAGCATCACTAATCAACAATGCTATCAACGATGTTGGAACACTACTTGCAACGCTATAAGTAGCGCTTTGGATTCGTAAAAAACAAATTTCATTTCTCTCGGCACATTTGAGCCGGGATTGAGACGCGAGAGAGAGAGAGAGAGAGAGAGAGAGAGAGAGAGAGAGAGAGAGAGAGAGAGAGAGAGAGAGAGAGAGAGAGAGAGAGAGAGAGAGAGAGAGAGAGAGAGAGAGAGAGAGAGAGAGAGAGAGAGAGAGAGAGAGAGAGAGAGAGAGAGAGAGCATGTGTGCACACATCAACCTGCAGGACCATCAAAAAGAGAGGCGAGGTACACACACACATACACACAGATTTACAGACACACATACACATGCATACACACACACATATACTCACATAGACACACACATACAGACATAGACACACACACATACACACATAGACACACAAACATACACACAAGGACACATACACACAAGGACACATACACACATAGAGACACACACATACACATGCATACACACACATATATACACATACACACATATACACACATAGACACACATACATACACATACACACATAGACACACACACACACACATACACACACATATACACACACACATACACACATAGACACATGCACACACATACACACAAATTTGCACACACACATACACATGCATACACACACATACACATGCATACACACACATATATACACATACAAACGTATACACACACATAGACAGACACATACACACATAGACACACACACATACACACACACATACACACATGCACACACATACACACATACACACACATACACACATACACACATACACACATAGAAATATACACACATATACACACACATAGACATACACATACACATACACATAGATTCAGACACACATACACATGCATCCACACACATATATACACACCTAGACACACACATACACACATAGAAACACACACATACACACATACACACATAGACACATACATACACATGCACACACTCATACACACACATAGACACATACACACACACACATACACACATCCACACACATTTACACACACACATACATACATCCACACACATTTACACACACACATACACATGCATACACACACTTATATACACATACACACGTATATACACACATAGACACACACATACACACAGACACACACACAAATACACATAGACATACACAAACATACACACACACACATACACACACATAGAAATATACACACATATACACACACATACACACACAGATTTACACACACACATACACATGCATACACACATGTATATACACACATAAACAAAAACATACACAGATAGAAACGCAAACATACACACATCACTATTAGAAATAGGGGGGGTGTAGCGACACCCCCGAATTGAAAAAAAATCGGAAACCATCGTTTATGCAACGCTAGCATCACATAAGCGACGGCCCTCTTTTTTTTTTAAAGACCCATCATCGCTAAGCAATAATAGCATCGCTTATGCGATGCTAAAACTACGTGTCGCAAAAAGCATCGCTAGTTAGCGATGCTTTTAACGATGTTGGCAAATTTCCTGCAACGCTTTAGCATCACATAAGCGACGTCCTGTGTTCCAGAGCATCGCATAAACGAAACAATGCTATCAACGATGTTGGAACACTACTTGCAACGCTATAAGTAGCGCTTTGGATTCGTAAAAAAAAAAATTCATTTCTCTCGGCACATTTGAGCCGGGATTGAGACGCGAGAGAGAGAGAGAGAGAGAGCATGTGTGCACACCAACCAGCAGGACCATCAAAAAGAGAGGTGAGGTACACACACACATACACACAGATTTACAAACACACATACACATGCATACACACACACATATACTCACATAGACGCACACATACAGACATAGACACACACACATACACACATAGACACACACATACTAGATTGCACTTGTGATGGGAGAAGTGTTTGAGGTTCCCACAATACTTTTCCATCATAGATAATGAAAAATCAATCAATGTACTCCAAGAAAAAAACATTTCGAGAATTAATCCCTTCAAGAACTTGTTGCGCCCTTGACAAAGGACCACACTTAACATACATATCTATCAATGCGGTAGCAAGCTTTGGATTATTCACAAGAAGCCCCTGTTGAGCAATCTCATGATGAACTCCTTTACCGGTATGATCAATTGTTCGAGTACCTGCAATCAAGCGTATTTTTCTGCCAAATAGAAACATGTTAGTGCATAAAAACCAACCATTTCATGAGCTAACATACTCCCCTCTTGTGCTCGTGAAGTCGTCCTCGACGAGCCAAATATGTTTCTATACTCAAATCATCCACCATGTAATCATCACTCAATCAAATACAAATCTTTACCTTGCATACCCATTCTCTTCTTCCTCAATATAGCAACTATAATCACACTCAACCCTTATGCATTAGTATGAAAACCAATCACATCACTTATGAATTTCATATACCTTCTCGTACCCTTCATTGCCATGCCCTCTTGTCTACAACTCATCAAAACATGTTAGACCACTTTTTCATCAAACATAATGTTAGAATGGAAAGAACACACACATATCACTCACATCACACATGCAAGCTCGTCACACACAATATACATACATGCAAGAACCACATGTGCTCTTCCTTTTCGCTACTCTTTTTCTGTCTATACGTTCACTTGCCTAATTTATTTTCCATTTCCACTCAAATCCTCTTGCCCATTTTCCATGCCCCTTCTACCTAGGGTTTCTACAACCCACTTTTCTTTTCATCGACTCTTTGATTTTTTTTCCTTCTTTTCAACTAAATTCCATGCTAGGTCACCACCACACCTCCTGAATTGATGGACATGTGGCAAAGACCACTCAAGCCTAACACGAGCTCGCTCTGACAAGATCACTCATCATCAACATGCTTTAGGACATCGCAAGTAGTTGCACAACCTAAGAACCAAAGTGAGCACCTCCAAAGAGTTTGCAGACAAACAAAGTCACCAGCACGCTTGGATCCCTCAAGTCCAAGTCTTCCACAGACACATCGCAGCCAAAACCCTTGTCAAGCTTAAGCTTCGATTCGACATGCTTTATTAGGATTCCACATCTGCCCATATCCCCACAACACATACGCATACCCATCCAGGCATCATGCCCTCTCGCTTGTCTTCTGTCTCCCCTCGAGCGAGGAATTTTTTCCATTTTTTTCTAATTTCTCTTTTTTTTTCCTTTTATTTATTTATTTATATTTACTCACACAAGGTGGCCTACGTTGAAGCTGGATGCGACTCGTGGACTCGACCACCTGATCGAGTTGTTCCACCCATCTACCAACCCAACATAGTGCACAACGCACACACTGCTAGCCATATGCAAAACCGACATCGATTCGTGGCTTTTACCACCCGGCCAAAGTGGGTCCACCCACCTATCGGCCCACATAGGCATGTAGCCACATGCACACATACATAAACATATAGATTTCTTTTTCTCTCTTTTTTTTCCTTCCAAGATCTCAAGAATTAGGAGACAAAAGAAAGGTCTTTTTCCCAACCATCCCAATCACGACCCACATACATATATCCCCCCGTGGACATCCCGATTAGACACATCTCCTCTCTGCCGCAACTCAAACCAAAATCCAACCACGAATGCCATGGTCAACCCTTCCTCTCAAAACCTGCACATACTAACCACCTCATCGACCTAAAACCTCAAAAAGTGTCACTTCAGTTCCTAAGCATAAAACACACTCGATCCATTCGTCCTCACATTTCCAACTTGCAATCCTGACAAAGCAAACCCTAATCACACCTAAACCGCCCCTACCGACATCCATCGCTTCATCGATTCCTTTTTCATCTCCAACCTCTGCCTCATAGAGATTCCACATGACTGGACAGCTTGATGATATTGTCCTCTAGCCAGGCGATACGATCGGGCCACCGTCCATTACTACACTCCTCAATGCCTCAAGCTTCATCGCTAAGTCCCTTATCCCTTCTTTATGTTGCTCAATACCACCTTGGAGTCGAAAAATCTCATCATCCACTTGATGGAACCGAACCCACATTTTCTTCCTCTCCTCTTCCAAATGACTCGTCTTTCTTTATGTTTTGAGGGGAACCTCCTCCCTCCTCCCGATTAGGTGAGACACCTTCTCAAATTCTTCTCAGATCCTTCTATCCTCCCGAATTCCACTTTCATTTTCTAATTCAAGTTCATCCACCTTCTTCGCCAACTTCTCCATCCCTTCAAACCCCAGTCCTAATGCCTCTAACTTGGCCAATACTACTTTCAACTCTTCCTCCATTTTCCCTGCTCTCGGGTCCTCCACCTATCCTCGCATCTCGTAGTCTTTGCGATTCATCCAACTCCCGAGCTTGCTACTCAGCCTTGCATTCTCTTTCTCTACCCATCTCACTTTCTCGGTGCTCTCTGCTTGGGCACTTTTCATTCCTTCTAACTCCAAGTGGAACTCTTCCGCTACCTTACCCGCTTGGTCATCATATCTACCAGTCATCTCTGGCGATTTCTCCATTTCCTTTTCCATTAGGTCGACTCTCTATGCAAGGTCATGATTGTCTCATGAGGGCTCTTCTTCAATCGAAACTCCATGGCAATCGGCTATCATCAAACCGGTTCTAAGGTCCAAGACCTCCTTTCTCGTGTTGTTGCTCTTCCTAGCCACTTTTTCACTCTCAAGCAATTGGACTTGTCCTCTCAGGTTCTCATTTTCCACTTTCAACACGCTACTTATATCTGCCACCACTCGGAATTTCTCCTCCCATTTGTCTACAACCTCTTCTATCTTTTCCTGATTTTTCTCCAATGTTTCCACCTTGACCCTCTCACTATGGTGCTCTTCATGAAGACATCCCAACTGACATTGTATGCTTGCCAGCGAACTCTCGTTATCTTCGGCATCCATGAAGAAAGTCGCAAAGGACGTACTAACCTCTTTTGCCAAGACGTCCTCGACCTTTGCACGACACACGTGCTTGCATAACCTTTTCTTTCCACAATCCGTGCATGCGGGAACAAATTCCAATGGACTAGACACACAAGGGCAAAACTTTGCAATGTGCTCGACTTTCTCGCAACACCAACACCGAATATAATTCGAGATTGGATCAACCTGGCGACATTCATATGCACAGCTTCGCATTGAGCGTCCAAACCTGGTTCGACTTCTAGTCCATTCGGAGGTCATTTTCCTTGGGCTTACCTATCAAACATTTACGACTTGTGTATGTTGCACCATTTTTTTTTTAACCTAGGCCAACGCACTCAATCTGGTTCGACAGGCTATGCCGCACAATTGGGGCACCGAGCGTACTTGTGGCACGACTCTATGAGGAGTGCCAAACCAACTCCCCAGTAGGATCGCCAAATGGTAAGTCCTAACGCCCAAGAAAAATATGATATTACAAGCCTTTATTTGCTCAAACCCCTTGCAATCGGTCCACCTGGATTACCTGGAGGCCACAATTATCCCTCGATTGATGCTTCCTTTGTCTATATACTAGCTCATGTGCTTCTCGGCAAATGCACCCAAACGATAGATCTCTAAACCCAAGGGAAAGTGTCTTATGCATGATTGTATTTTGCTAAGTTTTCTTGTATTGTATCACCTTTCCTCACTTCGAGTCCATGATTTCCCCCGAATGTGTCCTC
>CM035417.1:96896572-96914072 GCA_020310875.1 Ceratopteris richardii | reverse complement strand
AACTCATGGACGGTGGACGGCGCCAAATACAAGAATTTGGAAGATAGTGACGGTGCAGGAAAAGTGGACCAAGAAGGAAGCTTCCAGAGTACCAAAATTGTCAAAAGTGTTAGAGAGCCTACCAAAGAAGAAACTAATTTTGTCCCCTTTTGTTATCCTTCACTTTCAGAAAAACTATATAAGTAGACCTCTTCATCAACAAAAGGGGGAGGAAGACAAGCTCATAGAGAGACTTGAGGAAGGAATGCAGACCTGAAGCTTTGCATTCTTTTGTGTGCGTAGAGCTCTTAGCTTACCACTAGTGCTCCACTTGGTAGATTTGGCATCAGCTAGCTTGGCACTCTGAGTGAGTAGTGGGCAAGCAGTGATTGGCCAATCTTCTCGTGAGCAACTAGTTGGAAGACTAGAGTCTTGAGCATGTATGTTTAGAGAATCGAAGTGCAACTCTTAGAGTGAAGGTGTATGCTTGTGTCTCCTACTAATTGCCCAGAATTGGTATAATCTTCTTTTGAGCTGTTAGACTCATAATTTCAGCTTCTCCCTTTCATTTCACTCATAATTTTAGGTTCTTTCTCTTATTTCACTGAGTCATTGTATATGATATTTTCCTTCCCCATTGAGTCTTCAAATTGCAACCCACAGTGCATATTGCACTTAAGAGGACACACCACATCGAGCATATAGATCAAGAAATTGATCTACAGGTGCTCATTTTGGCACGCCGGGTGGGACCTTGGTTGCAATTTGAACTTGTTAGAAGTTCAGCCCTTAGAAGAACCGAGTTGATGAAGAGTGTTAGAGCGATAGTCTATGACTCATACTCGCTCCAGCCATAAGGAAGGATCCCTTAGCCCCGTAAAGACTCCCATAAAGAGTTATCAATGGAAACGATTACACTACAACCCTCCTAGAGCTCCACCACTTCCATTTCCATTTCCTGACGCATCATTGTTGGGAGGAATCTCAGATCGGCACTCAACGCCTCCTTCAACGGACATGGCAGCAATGGGGGACGACTTGACTAACTTGCTCTCTCGGATCAACATCAGATTTCCTTCCTTCAAGGCAGCTCCTCATGAGGACGCGGATGATCACGTCAGGAGGTTTCTTTCCCTATGTAAGAGTAGGGGTTTACATCAGCAAGAAAGATGCCTTCCTTGCTTTGTTTCCGGCCACTCTTGAAGGACTCACAGATCGATGGTACAATCACCACGATGAAGCATACTACACCACCTGGGATGCCCTCAAAACTTCCTTCACTACTACGTTTACCCCAGGTAACTCCACAGAACGCATTCTTGATCAATTGGAAAATCTTAAACTACAAAAAGGAGAGGCATTCTCTGAGTTAATGACCAGAGTGAAGTCGTTAGTTTCTCGACTTCCTCACAATCTTGGGGATTTTCTAGTCAAGAAATGGGTAGAGAAGGCTCTGCCAAAAACTTCTCAGCAAAAGCTTAGAGAGTTCCTAGAAGTTGATGCATCATTGGAGGAATTCGAAGCTGCAGCCTCAAGGATCGAAGGAGCAAAAGTCTAGTTCAAAGAACATGAAGGTACGGATGAATTCACAAGTGATCCTCTTGCACAACTAAGAAGAGAGTTAGAAGCCTTGAAGTTACAAAAGACCTTGCACGAGGAAAAATCTTCTTGGCAAGGAAGGGATGAAGCGCTAGCTCTACTACGACAAGAATTGGAGGAGCTTAGAATGCAAAAAGAGGTAAAAACATCAATTTGGTGCACCTTATGTAAGAAATCAGGACATTCTTCTCAAGATTGTCCGGAGAGGTTGGTGTGTCAATTTTGTGGAAAACCAGTCCATGAAGCAAGGGATTGCTACTTTCTCAAGGGGATGCAAATGAATTGGGTGTCACCAAGTGTATCCGTACATCAAGATTTCAAATCGAAAGCATGTATACCACTCCTCAGGTAAACTCCTCTAACGAAAGAAAACCTCCATTTAGAAGACCAGCTCGTCCTATCATGTGTTAGAGATGTGGCGAATATGGGCATTTTCAAGGAAAATGCTCCCTCCTAGAAGGGTCTCCACCATGCAGGTTTTGCCCGGATAACAGTGGATCATTATTCGAAGGATTGTCCGAAGCAGAAGGCTTCTACAAGCAGATCAACTCTATCCTACCAAGTGAATGTTATCTCTGTCGATAAGGGAAAGCAACCAGCAATTCATTCAAGTAAGAGAGAAGAAAGCAGCACTCTTAAATATCCAGGTATCCAATTTTCTCATGTACAATCACAGTGGCACTTATCTGAGAAAGAGGACCTGAATGGGTGTGATGCCCCTCGGAAATGTGGACAATTTGTTTCACCTAAAAAAGTTGACCCATTTTTTAAAAATGGTCAAGTTCAGCAAGTCAACTTAAAAGAGGAGCAAGTGACTAAAAAATTGGACCAATTTTGTAAAGTTCAACAAGTCGAATTAAAAGAGGAGCAAGTGACTAAAAAATTTGACCAATTTTGTAAAAATGACCACGTTCACAAAGTAGACCAATTTTTGGAAAATGGTCAACTTGAAGTTGCCCAAACTTTTAAAAATAGTCTACTTAAAAAAGGTCAAATTTTTGAAGTGGACTTATTTTCCCAGGATGACTCCATTCAGGAAAATAGACTATTTTTTGAAATTGACTCTTTTCGCAGATTCATGCCACTCCACTAAGTGATCTTGGTCAACTTCATGGAGATGTTTCCCTGCAAAATCATGGACTAGAAAAAGAAACCCCAAGCTATGCTCCAGAGTTAGAACCTGATTCACAACAGAGAGAAGAAGGAAATCAAGAACTCAATGCAAGCCTATCCTTCAGCTCAAGTCCAGAAGCTAGAGTGGTGGCATTGCAAGAAATGGATTAAGAACAAGGGGTGCAGACTAGAGCCCAGAAAAAGAAAGCAGAAGCAAGGGTCCTCCAAGAAAAAGACTCATGTACGAAAAATTCTGAAGTTTTGCAGGAAATAGATAAAGTTTTTGAAGAAACGATGAAGGAACTTCATTCATGTAACAAGCCTCCTCTAACTTTGCCAATACCATCCATCATTAAGACGGAAGAAATATTAAAGAACACCTTCCAACAAGTATCATTGTATGATCTATTAAGACTAGATGAAAGGTTTAGAAGTGAAGTTATAGGGATCATAGAGACATTGTCTCCTCCGACAATGCTTGCAATAAGTGGCGGGCACACTCCAACAAACCTGATGAAAGCTTCAATTTCCAAAAACTTCACAAAGGTATCAACCAACTCTCTAACCGACTTCAGGAGTCCATGTCTATCAGTCACTATATATGGAATAACTATAAATGGAGTAATAATCGATGGAGGTTCAGGCATAAATCTCATGCCAGATTTTACCCTCAAATCACTTGGACTCCAACTTTTAGGTGAAGCCAAGTTCACAATAACCTTGGTTGACTAGAGTTGAGTTAAGCCTCTTGGTATTGTAGAGAAGGTACCGGTAGAGATGGATGGGCTGACATTCTTTCTAGATTTTGTGGTGTTAAATTTACCGCAGGTCAATGGAGGCTTTCCTTTACTCATAGGGAGGCCATGGCTAAGGCACATCCAAGCCATGCATGATTGGGGAAATGATACTATTTTAGTTAACCTGCTAGGGAAAGTATAGTGGAGGAGCAGCTGCATGCCATTATCCAGGTCACATAACAACACATCGGATTTTACATGGAGGATTATGGTGGACTTATCTTTTTCGAGATGCAACAGAATATGCAAAGACATGCGACACTTGCCAGTGTTGTGCACCAAAACCAAGTAAGCTCAACAACCAACCCTTGCAAATTTCTTTATCATGGAGACCATTTGAAAAATAGGGATTAGATTTTGTGGGACCAATCTATCCCATCACTTCTTTCACGAATGTGAAGTACTTGTTGGTAGCCACTGATTACGCCACCAAATGGGCAGAAGTTCTGGCGACAAAGGATTGCACTTCTCATACGGTAGCCTCTTTCTTGTATGAGAATATTTTCTGCAGGTATGGCTGTCCAATTGAATTTACAAGTGACCAAGGATCTCATTTTATCAACAAAACCCTAATTGAAATATTTATGAAGTACAAAATCTTCCACAAAAAACCATGTGCATATTATCCACGAGCCAATGGTCAGGCAGAAAGCACCAACAAGGTAATCATCTCGCTCTTGAGGAAAATGTGCTATCTCCATCCCTTGACATGGGGCAATACCTACCTAGGTGTGGTATGGGCATACAGAACGGCATTCAAGGTAACCACGAAACATACCCCCTTCTAGTTAGTATATGGTCTTGAAGCAATAGCTCCATTAGAATTTCTGAAAGGATCAAGCAGAGTGGAACATCCAAGGATTGGTAATTTGCAAGTCATGAGTAACGTCAATATGAACAGATTACATCAACTGGAGGAAAAGAGAACAATGGCAGATTCAACTCTAGAGAAAGAGCAGATGAAGTGGAAAGCATGGCACGACAGGAATCTATGGAAGACAGAGATCAAAGAAGGATCGTTGATCCTGCTATATCAACCAAGCTTGTACAACAAGAAAGAAAAGAAGTTATCCACCGGATGGACAAGCCCTTACAAGGTAACAGAGATCCTTCCCCAAGGTGCGGTACGTCTTTCCACTCTTGAAGGGACCCAAATTCCTTTGGTGAACCGTTCACAACTCAAACCCTACCGAGAATCAGAATGAGATATGAATCACGACTATAAGAACAGTGTATATACCATGTCCCCTCTTTATGCTCTATTAAACTTACTATCATCCCCATCAATAAAACCCATCATCTCTATCCACTATACCTCTCAACCACATGCATAAGTCTTTTTGACAGTGAATGAGTGGAGTCAATTTTTTTTGTAGATGTCGATTGTTTAGTAAATAGGTCAATTGTTTTTCCAAGAAAAAGTCGATTTTTTTTAGGTCGATTTTTTGAAGAGAGGTCGAGTTTTTTAACTTCATCAAAAACCAAAAAAAAAATTTGATTTTTTTTAGGTCGAATTTTTTCAAAGAAAGGTCGATTTTAAAAAAAAAAAGTCAATTTGTTTTTTTTTTGGCTGAATTTTTTAAGAAAGGTCGAATTAAAAAAAAAAAGTTGATTTTTTAAGTTTTAGGTCGAATTTTTATTGTAAAGTTCTAAGTCAATTTTTTTATTTATTAGGTCGATTTATTTTAAAAAAAAAGGTCGATTTTTTTAAAAAAAGTCAAATTTTGTTTAAGTGTTTAGGTCAATTTTTTTGGTCATGTTTATAAGAAAAAAAAGACAATTTTTTCAAAGGTTGTTAGGTCGATTTTTTTAAGAGGAAGGTCAATTTTTTCAGAGTGTTTAGATCGATTTTTGGTCATGTTCATGTCAATAAAGTCATTTTTTAAGTCGATTCTTTTTCCATGAGTTAGTCTACTTGCATTTTCCAAAACCATCCTCCCTACTGCTCATCCATCGATCGCTCCTGATCTGCTCATCCATTGCTGATCCAGTCGCCTGCGGATCCTAGCTCTTAAGAGTTCTTGAGATCCAGAACTGGTTTGGATGAAGCGCAACACTAGCATATAAATGAGCAGCCGGTTGCATCAACAGTCTGATTTTTGCCACTTTTGAATGAGTAGTTGACTGAAAAATTGAGCTTCCATTTGTTATCAGCTGAAAATTGACCTTAGGCAGCAGGAGGAGTTTGTTTGTTGTTTAGCCTCATCTTATGCAAGAGTGAAAATCTAAGAACCTACAAGGTGGGCATTCAGGAACAAGACAAAAGCATCCAGCTATTAGCAAAGTAATATGTCCCATTACTTTTAGGATATGAAGGATACCGCAACTCACCAGCAGGTTCCATGCCAACTTGAAAAGAAAAAAAAAAGAGAATTATTTTTCTCCGAGGACAGAGAATGTCTAAGCGGTGGGCAACCTGTAGAGGGGTATTCTGATACACCCATAAAATAATGTATTTTTTGTTTTGCTTTTCAATATCTAGAAGCCAAGCACAAGGCAAGTTATCTCGATTTCGAACAAAAGGAGAAGGAGAAGTAGCGAAGAGCAAGAAAATGGAGAAAGGGGGATCCAGCTCATGAAGAAGGCCTAATTTCCCATTTCACCTATTTTCTCAAGTTCCCTAATTCCCATTTCACCTATTTTCCCAAGTTTCTTGTTTTTCCATTTCACCTGTTTTCCCAAGTTGCCTAAATTCCCATTTCACCACTTTTCCCAAGTTGCCTATTTTTTCATTTCACCTATTTTCCCAAGTTATCTAAATTCTCATTTCACCTATTTTCCCAAGTTGTCTAATTCTCTCCCATTTCACCTATTTTCCAAGTCATCTAATTCTCCCAGTTGTCTAATTTTCCTAAGTTGACCAATTAGTCAATTTTCCCAAGTTGACCTATTTTCCCAAGTCATCTAAATCTCTAAGTTGTCTAATTTTCCTAAGTTGACCAACTCGTCGATTTTTTTAGTCAATTTTACAAGTTAGTCGACTTACTCAAAAGTTCACCAATTTTATGAAGTTAGTCTACTTACTTCAAAAGTATTCTAATTTTTAAGAAAAGGGTGTACTTTTGATTTATTCTACTTTTTCACTTGAAAAAGCGACTAAATCTCCCAGATCTCCATATAGTCTAAATTTTCAGCCACTTGCATGCGGAGAACTCATGGACGATGGATGTCGCCGAATACAAGAATTTGGAAGATAGTGACAGTGCAGGAAAAGTGGACCAAGAAGGAAGCTTCAAGAGTACCAAAATTGTCAAAAGTGTCAGAGAGCTTGCCAAAGAAGAAACTAATTTTGTCCCCTTTTGCTATCCTTCACTTTCAGAAAAACTATATAAGTAGACCTCTTCATCAACAAAAGGAGGAGGGAGACAAGCTCAGAGAGAGACTTGAGGAAGGAATGCAGAGCTGAAGCTTTGCCTTCTTTTGTGTGTGTAGAGCTCTTAGCTTACCACTAGTGCTCCACTTGGTAGATTTGGCATCAAGTAGCTTCGCACTCTGAGTGAGGAGTGGGAAAGCACTGATTTGCCAATCTTCTCGTGAGCAGCTAGTTGGAAGACTAGAGTCTTGAGCATGTATGTTTAGAGAATCGAAGTGAAACTCTTAGAGTGAAGGTGTATGCTTATGTCTCCTATTGATTGCCCAGAATTGGTATAATCTTCTTTTGAGCTGTTAGACTCATAATTTTAGCTTCTCCCTTTCATTTCACTCATAATTTCACATTCTTTCTCTTATTTCACTGAGTCATTGTATATGATATTTTCCTTCCCCATTAAGTCTTCAAATTGCAACCCATAGTGCATACTGCACTTAAGAAGACACACCACATGGAGAATATAGATGAAGAAATTGATCAAGAAAATCTAAGAACCTACAAGGTGGGCATTCACGAACAAGACAAAAGCATCCAGCTATTAGCAAAGTAACATGTCCCGTTACTTTTAGGATATGAAGGATACTGCAACTCACTAGTAGGTCCCATGCCAACTTGAAAAGAAAAGAAAAAAGAAATTATTTTTCTCCGAGGATGGAGAATGTCTAAGCGGTGAGCAACCTGTAGCGGGGTATTCTGATACACCCATAAAATAATGTATTTTTTGTTTTGCTTTTCAAGATGCAGAAGCCAAGCACAAGGCAAGTTATCTCGATTTTGAACAAAAGGAGAAGGAGAAGCAGCAAAGAGCAAGAAAATGAGAGAAAGGGGGATCCAGCTCATGAAGAAGGCCAAATTTCCCATTTCACCTAATTTCCCAAGTTCCCTTATTCCCATTTCACCTATTTTCCCAAGTTGCCTATTTTCCCATTTCACCTATTTTCCCAAGTTGCCTAAATTCCCATTTCACCTCTTTTCCCAAGTTGCCTATTTTTCCATTTCACGTATTTTCCCAAGTTGTCTAAATTCCCATTTCAACTATTTTCCCAAGTTGTCTAAATTCCCATTTCACCTATTTTCCCAAGTTATCTAATTCTCTCCCATTTCACTTATTTTCCGAAGTCGTCTAATTCTCCCAGTTGTCTAATTTTCCTAAGTTTACCAATTAGTCGATTTTCCCAAGTTGACCTATTTTCCCAAGTCGTTTAAATCTCTAAGTTGTCTAATTTTCCTAAGTTGACCAATTAGTCGATTTTTTTAGTCAATTTTACAAGTTAGTCGACTTACTCAAAAGTTCACCAATTTTATGAAGTTAGTCTACTTACTTTAAAAGTAGTCTAATTTTTAAGAAAAGGGTGTACTTTTGATTTAGTCTACTTTTTCACTTGAAAAAGCGACTAAATTTCCGAGATCTCCATATAGTTTAAATTTTCAGCCACTTGCACGCGGAGAACTCATGGATGGTGGACGGCGCCGAATACAAGAATTTGGAAGAATAGAAGCTTGAACTTAAGTTCAAGCCTCTTAATCATATTAAGTTTGATTTTGTTGAGTTCAATGACGTGAGGCTTGAACTTAAGTTCGTGCCTTTCAGCTTTTCCATTCAAAAGAGTAGTATCTCTAACTCCAATCTACCTTGAGCTTTGATCAAAAGATTCTCAAAAATTAAATTTGAGCCTCTTAGCTCTTCCATCCAAAAGAGCTAAGAGGCTCAAACTTAAGTTCGAGCCTCTCAACTTTTGTAGGCAAAAGAATAGGATCTCTAACTCAAATCTACTTTGAACTTTGATCAAACCACGCTCGAACTTAAGTTGGAGCCTCTTAGCTCTTGCATCCAAAAGAGCTAACACGCTCAAACTTAAGTTCAAGCCTCTTAGCTTTTCCACCCTTGATGTGTTTAATCCAAACTTACTTTGACCTTTGATCAAAAGAGGCTCGACCTTGAGTTTGAGCCTCTTACCTCGTTATCCAAAAGAGGTAAGAGACTTGAACTTCAGTTCATACGGTAAGTTGGAGCCTCTAAATCAACCAAAGTTTAAGTCTTTCATGACCAAAGTTTGAGTCTTTTTTGTCGTATGGTATGAGACTCAAACTTAAGTTCAAGCTTGTTAGCTTTTCCACCCAAAAAGTAGTGTTTCTAAATGAAACTTACTTTGTGTTTTGATCAAAAGAGGCTATAAACTTAAGTTTGAGTCTCTTAGCTCTTTATCCAAAAGAGCTAATCAGCTCAAAATTAAGTTCCAACATGTTAGCCCTTGCACGAAAAATGTAGAGGCTCAAACTTAAGTTTGAGCCTCTCAATCCTATTAAATTTGAGTCTATTTGGTTATTTGATATGAGGCTCAAATTTAAGTTCGTGCATCTCAGATTTTGCACTCAAAGGAGTAGTATCTCTAACTCCAATCTACCTTGAGATTTGATCAAACAATTCTAGAACTTAAGTTCGAGCCTCTTTACTCTTCCATCCAAAAGAGCTAAGAGGTTCGAACTTAAATTCGAGCCTCTTAGCTCTACCAACCAAACAAATAGTGTCTCTAACTCAAATCTACTTTGGACTTTGATAAGAAAATGCTCCAACTTATGTTTGAGCCTCTTAGCTCTTGCATCTAAAAGAGCTAACAGGCTGGAACTTAATTTTGAGCCTCTTAGCTTTTCATCCTTGATATGTTTAATCCAAACTTACTTTGAGCTTTGATCAAAAGAGGCTTGACCTTGAGTTTGAACCTCTTACCTCTTTATCCAAAAGAGATAAGAGGCTCAAAATTAAGTTCATATAGTAAGTTTGAAGCTCTTAATCAACCAAAGTTTAAGCCTTTTATGACCAAAGTTTGAATATTTTTGGTCATATGGTACGAGGCTCGAACTTAAGTTCAACCTTGTTAGCTTTTCCACCTAAAAACGTAGCCTTTCTAAATCTAACTTACTTTGATCTTTGATCAAAAGAGACTCAAACTTAATTTCAAGCCTCTTAGCTCTTTATTCAAAAGAGCTAACAAGCTTGAACTTAAGTTCTAGCCTGTTAACCCTTGCACCAAAACAAGTAGGGGCTCAAGCTTAAGTTCAAGTCTTTCAATGATATTAAATTTGAGTTTGCTAGGTTATATGATATGAGGCTCAAACTTAAGCTCAAGTCTTTTAGATTTTGCACCCAAAGGAGTAGTATCTCTAACTCCAATCTACTTTGAGCTTTGATCAAAAGATGCTCAAACTTAAGTCCAAGCCTGTTAGATCTTCCATCCAATAGAGCTAAGAGGATCAAATTTATGTTTTTGCATCTCAATGATATGAAGTTTGAGTCCATTGGGTCATATGATATGAGACTCCTATTTAAGTTGATCCTCTTAGGTTTTCCACCCAAAAGACTAGTGTCTCTAACTCAAATATACTTTGAAATTTGATCAAAAGATGCTTGTACATAAGTTTAAGCCTCTTAGCTCTTGCATCCAAAATATTTAACATGATCAAACTTAAGTTCAAGCCTCTCAATCATACTAAATTTTATTCTAGAGGGTTATATGATATGAGACTAGAACTTAAGTTCAAGTTCATCAACTTTTCCGCCCAAAAGAGTAGTACCTCTAACTCCAATCTATCATGAGTTTTGATCAAAAGATGATCAAATTTAACTCTGATCCGATTACCTCTTCCATCCAAAAGAGAGAAGCTCGAACTTAAGTTCACGCCTCTCAATCACATTAAGTTCAATTATGTTGGCCATATCATATGAGGCTCGAATGTAAGTTTGAACCTCTCAAGTTTTACGACCAAGCGTAGTATCTCTAACTCAAATCTACTTTGACATTGATCAAATGATGCTTAAACTTAAGTTAGAGCCTCTTAGCTCTTGCATCCAAAAGCATCAAGAGGCTTAAACTTAAGTTGGAGCCTCTTAGCTTTTCCACTCAACAGAGTAATGTGTTGAATCCAAACTTACTTTGAGCTTTGGTCAAAAGAGTTTCCGAGCCTCTTAGACTCTCTAACTCAAATCTGCTTGAGCTTTCATGGAAAGATGCTCAAATTTAAGTTAGAAGGTTCCAAAATAGCTAAGAGGCTTGAACTTAAGTTCGATCATGTTAGCCCTTGCACTAAAAAAAGTAGAGGTGCAAACTTAAGTTCAAGCCTCTCAATCATATTAAATTTGAGTCTCTTGGGTTATATGACATGAGGGTTGAACTTAAGTTCGAGCCTCTCAACTTTTCCACTCAAAAAAACAGTATCTCTAACCTCCAATCGACCTTGAGATTTGATCAAACAATGCTAGATCTTAAGTTTGAGCCTCTTAGCTCTTCCATCCAAAAGAGCTAAGAGGCTCCTACTTAAGTTTGAGCCTCTAAATCATATTAAGTTTTACTGTGTTGGGTCATATGATAAGAGCCTCGAACTAAGTTCGAGCCTCTCAACTCTACCACACAAAACAGTATTGTCTCTAACTCAAATCTACTTTGAACTTTGATCAAAAGACATTTGAACTTAACTTCGAGCCTCTTAGGTCTTGCATTCAAAATAGCTAATAGACTCAAACTTAATATCGAGCCTCTTATATTTTCCACCCAAAAGAGTTTTTTTGTTTAATTCAAACTTACTTTGAACTTTAATAAAAAAGGCTCAAACTTAAGTTGGAGACTCTCACATTTTTATCCAAAAGATCTTGAGCTTGTTACCTTTGCACCTCATCTGAGCATTTTGGCTTCTATGCTAACTTCCATCTTCTCAACTTTTCCACCTAAATTAGTAGTGTCTCTAACTCAAATCTACCTTGAGGTTTGATCAAAAGATGCTCAAACTTAAATTTGAACCTATTAGTTCTTTATCCAAAAGAGCTAAGACAAGTAATGTCTCTATCTCAAATCTACCTTGAGGTTTGATGAAAAGATGCTCGAGTCTCTTAGCTTTTCAACCCGAACATATGATGTCTTTACGTCAAACTTACTTTGAGCTTTGATCAAAAGAGTTTGAAGTTGGATTCTCTTAGCTCTTTATCAAGTAAGAGACTCAAACTTAAGTTTGAGCTTGTAAGCTTTTCCACTCAAGAGATTAGTGTCTCTAACTTAAATCTACCTTGAGCTTTGATGGAAAGAAGCCCAAACCTAAGTTTGAGCCTCTTAGCTCTTCCATCTAAAAGATCTTAAAGCTCAAATTTAAGTTTGGGCCTATCAACATTTCTACCAAAAAGAGAGTAGTTTCTCTAAGTGAAATAGACCTTGAGCTTTGATCAAAAGACGATCGAACTTAATTTTGAGCCTCTTATATCTTGCATCCAAATGAGTCTAAGCTTCTTAATTAATTTAACTTTGAGTTTGAGCCTTTCAATCAACTTAAGCTTGAGTCTTTCTGTTCATATGCTATGAGGTTTGCACTGAATTTTCTTTAATTGTTGCACTCAAAATAGTAGTATATCTATCTCAAATTCTATCCTTTCATGTCAAATCTACATCTTAGCTATTCCACCAAAAACAATAGAGGCTCGAACTTAAGTTTGAGCCTCTCGATCAGCTTAGGTTTGTGTTTTTTCATCATATGTTATGAGGCTCAAACTTAACTTTCAGTCTTGAAATCAAATTAAGTTTTGTATTTTTCGTTATATACTATGAGGCAATAAGTTAAGTTGGACCCTTTAAGTAAAGAACATAAATTCAGATGTTGTGAGGCTGGAACTTAAGTTCGAGGATGTTTATCAAAATCTTTAAGTTTGATGATTAGTGATGATAATGTTGATGATAAGTTTGATGACTATGGATGAGAAAGCTGATGTTATTATGTTGGTAATTGTTTTTTATGATCCGAGAGAAAATATTTGTTTGATATTTAGGAGCAATGGAAAACATGGATACTATTGAATTTCAAAGCAATGTTATCGATAATTTATTTTCATTGGAAAATTCATAAAAAATAAGTGGAATGAAGGTTCCTTCAAATAGGATTAAGGTTCATAAATCTTTTGATTTGATGCATAAAGAAGACATGAAATGGTTTGCGGACACTTATGACCATGAAGGAAACTTCAAAGCAGATGTGCATTGATTTACGAGAGATGTAGGATCTACATATGGTGATATGGGAAATATTATTCATTTTAAAGAAGAACTAAATGCACAAGGAACATTGTGGTTTATGTATAAAGTGCTTCGAGATGGTGAAAATATTAATGTCAAATAAATTTTGCTTATCATGGGAGACTTTCTATTTGGAAGATATGAAAGCTAGTATGACAAAGTTTGATCAATCATGAGGCTGAATTGGAACAATTGAACCAATTGAAGAATTAACGCAAAAAAATCCAACGATCCACACAAAAGTCAAAATGTTTGAAGAGAAGCTCAGATGTATCTTGGAGATCCAAGAAACAAAAGCTAAAATGTTCGTCAAACAAAGATTTAGGATCATCATCAAAGTCTATATAGAAGGATGAAAATGTATCAGTTTGGCATTCAGATAATAGAAGTGAAGAAACTGAAGATATGATAGTGCAACCAGAGGAAAATAAAATGATGCATTTACTACTTTAAAAACAAGAATGTTATGCTTTCAATTCAAATGCAGTATTTAGTATTCATGTAAAAAATTATTTGCCAGCACCATTGAATTATGTATATCAGAAATTGAAGACAACTTATGTGCACACATTAATGAATGATTTTTTCTTGACTCCCAAAGAGAATGAAGTTCTTACAGTGTTATGCCTATTGATCCAAGAGCTAGAACACCTCTACAAAACTTTGCCTCATGATGATATTGATAAATTTGAGTATTGGATAATATCTGGACAACATTCAATCAATGCAAAGATAACTTTGCAAAGTGTCAATTTACCTATGATGACATTATAGTTACGACAACAATTTAGATATAGGAAAGAAAAATTATAGTAAATTTTCCTCCAAATATTTCAAGGGAGACATCTAAAGAAGCTAATTTGATGGTGCCAAATTCATTACAGAAGGAACCATTTGTGGATCAACTTTTACAATCTAGATCTGAATGGAAAGCTAACAGATGTCCAAGCCTCCTCTAGGTGTTAATGAGAGTAAACGAGAATCTGTATCATGGCTAGTATGTTTAAATTCTTGGTATTTATATTTTCTCTTTGAAGTTATATTCATCTATGTATTTAGATGCTTAAGATGTATTCTTATCTCTTAAAACTTATATCTATTTAAACTTTATGCCGTGTTTCTTTCAATGAAGCCCTCTAATTTTGGGCCTACTCAGCACTTAGTTTGAGGCAAAGGAAGATGGGATGTCAGCTAAAATCTAGGAACTCCCACGAAGACACAAAGATAAAATCATGTCATCTGCCTAGTCACGTGGTGATTCATTAATTCTCTCTCTTATTACCCATAAAAGGTAATGCTCTAGATCTCTCACTTGGGTGCCACTTGGCACTCATGTGAGGGTCATACTTATCAAGTGTAAGAGGGAGTTCTCACCTCAAACACATCTATACTCCATGTAACATTTCCTTCCCCTTAGTTCCATTTTTTCCCTCAAAAATGGTATTGGAAGGTCTGACAAAAAGAGAGAAATAATAGAAACACCACTCCCACTATATCCCCATGTATAGTAATACATGGTCATATCTCCGTGTTGTTCCCTGTATCCTTTCCCTTAAGAAGAATCTTGGGAAGTTAATCTAAAGTTGGGAAACTATCTCTAAAGGGTGCTAACCCGCTCCCATATGGCACTATCTTTACACTTTACTAGAGACTCTTTATATAGGTGACTTCTTGTCTATTTCTCTTGAGCGTAGTATGGTCTCAGGCTCATGTGGCATAGATTGAACAGAAATAGGCTCTACTAACTCACTGTCTCGAACGAGGTTGTCAGATTCACTCAGCCTTTTCTTAAGCCGACTAACATGAAAAACTAGATGGATTTGACTATTCTATGGAAGTTGGAGCTGGGAAGCCATCTTTCTTATTCTATTAAGTATTTGGAAAGGTCCACAATACCTAGGAGATAGTTTTGGACAAGGTCCTATCTTCATGGTTTTAGACCTAGATGGAACTCTAAGATAGACTTGCTCTCCTACCTCAAAGTTGATGTCTCTCCTTGGAGGGTCAGCATAGGCTCTAGCTCTATCTTGAGCTCTCCTAATGTTGTCCTTAGCAAGCCTAAGCATATCGTTCATCTCTTCCAAGAAGTCCTTTGCAGCTTGAACTTTCTCATTCTGCAATCCTACTGCATAAGGAGCTCTTGGTTGAAACCCATACATAAGCATAAATGGACTACGCCCAGTGGAAGAGTGCTTGGCACTATTATATGCAAACTCTACTATAGGTAAGTACTCTTCCCAATTAGTTTGCCCCTCATTCACATATGCTCAAAGCATATCATCTAGGATTTGTTTAACCCTCTCTGTTTGCCCATACGACTATGGATGCTTGGCCCTACTCATGCTAAGTTTTGTATCCAACGTTTTGAAGACCGCTCTCCAAAAGTGGCTAGTAAACTTCCTATCTCGATTCGAGACTATGTCTAAAGGAAGATCATATAACCAGTATAGGTTCTCTACAAAGAGTCTAGCCAACTCAGGTGTCTTCACTGTAGTATGTGTCGAAATAAACCTAGCCATTTTGGTTAACCTACCACAATTACCCAAACTGAGTCGTGTCCTCTTTGTGTCTTAGGTAATCCGGCTACAAAGTCCATGGAGATGCTCTCCCACTTCCCATTAGGAATGTCCAATGGGTGGAGTAGTCCTCCAATCCTCAACCTCTCAGCTTTATTGACCTGGCATTTGGTGCACTTAAGCACATACTCTAGGACATCCTTATGAAGTCCACGCCACTACAACTGCCTCTTAACAAGATCATAAGTCTTGTTAACTCCTGTTTGTCTCGCACTAGGGCTGTCATGACACTCATACAAAATATGACATCTCATCTTAGAATCTCTAGGGACACACACCTTACCTTTATATAACAGATATTCATCATGGACACTCTAATTCTTCCACTTGAATCCTTCTTGAGTACTCGTCGATACTCCATCCTCACTGGAAACCCATATATCACGATCTCAATTCTGTATGGCTTCCCAAATCTCGGAATATGCACGATCAAGCCTACATTTCCCTCTAATGGACTCAAGTAGCTCACCATTAATTTGAGTAAAACTCAGACCATTGAGCATAGGCATGCGGCTAGGTGAATCAGCCACTACAATAAACTTTCCCTTCCTATACCTAAGCTCATAATCAAAATCCTGAAGGGTATCTACCTAGTGGGCATTACGACCTTTAAGGTCTGTTTGACTAGAGAGCCACTTAATGCTCTCTTGATCAAACACTATCGTAACTTTGGCACCATATAAATAATGATGCCACTTCTTCAAAGCATGGACAATTGCATACAACACCTTCTCATAGAAAGAGTAATTCTTCTGAGTTGGTTCTAGTTTATTACTCTCAAAAGCTACTGGTCAACCATCCTGAACTCAAACCGGTCCTATAGCAAAATCACTCGCGTCAGTCTCAACCACAAAGGGTTTGTTGGGATCTGCTATATGTAAAAGTGGAGCTGTAGTGATTGCTACTTTCAATTTCTCCATACTTTGCTTCTGTGTGTCTCCCCAATGAAAGGCTTTCTCTTTGCCTTTAAGCTTTTCCATCATCGGGACAACAATTTTGGCATAATTCTTAATGAATGTTCAATAGAAACCTAACAAAGCTAGGAAGATCTGTAGCTCTTCCAGGTTCCTTGGATGTGGCCATTCCATAATAGCCCCTACTTTTTCAGGATCCATTTGGATTCCATTCTCGGAGACTATATGCCCAAGGTATCTAGCCTCTATTTTGGAAAATTCACACTTTGACTCCTTAGCAAAGAGTGAATTTTCCCTTAGCACTTGAAATACCTTTCTTAAGTATTCCAACTGCTCCTCTTTTGATGCACTATAGATCAGAATTTCATCCAAAAAGTCTACTACAAAGTGTCATAGATAAGGCTGTAATACACTATTCATGAGCTTCATGAAAGTGGAAGGAGCATTGGTGAGACCAAAAGGCATGACCAAAAACTCATAGTGCCCATATCTAGTCCTGAATGCAGTCTTAGGGACATCTTCTACCCTAATCCTAATCTGATGATATCCTAATCTAAGGTCAAGCTTGGTAAAATACCTAGCTTGATGTAACTGATCAAATAGATCTTCCAATCTAGGCATTGGAAACCTATTTTTGATAGTTACCTTATTAAGTGCTCTATAGTCTATACATAGTCTCATAGAACCGTCTTTCTTCTCAACTAGGAGCATTGGCGATGCCCAAGGTGAGTTACTCGGTATAATGAAGCCCTTATCTAAATAATCATGTAATTTCCTCTCAACCTCCTCATGCTGAGAAACACTAAGCCTATAAGGTGGCTTACAAATAGGGTTAGTGTTAGTAACTACCTCAATAGCATGGTCAATGTCCCCTCTCTCAAGTGGTAGCCCTATAGGTAAGTTAGTGGGAAAACATCTCTATACTCAAAAATAAGATCTTTAAAACTTTTAACCACACACTCTTGCAAGAAAGAATAATAGAAAGTCCTCTCCATATTTACATTCCTATCATGAAAATATACATCAGATGAATTGTCTGTACAATGCTCAATATCATGACTATACAATAAAAAGATCTCCTGTACATGCTGAAAATCATAAA